>PISW01000530.1:0-24541 GCA_004023785.1 Mungos mungo
AATAAAACAGGAGCCTCCGATCTACAGACTTAGTGCAACTTTACAGAAAATGCAAAGGAGCCCCAGGAATATTTCCCTCCTGGAACCTGCCCATTCTGCTTTTCAAGCTGCTTTTGGTTTATCATGCCTCTTCCAACATCGATGATTTATTGACCAGTGACTTCTTTGTCTGGAGCTGGGGACAACTTCATTTGCATACCGCATTGCTTTATTTCAGCTGAAATCAGGCTTAAAGTAAGAAATCGCTCCTGCTAGGGGGGCGCCTGAGTGGCTCAGTCGGTCAAGCGTCCGACTTCCTCTCAGGTCATGATCTCACATGTGGGTTCAAACCCCACATTGGGCTCTGTACTGACAGCCCAGAGCCTGGAGCCTGCCCTTGATCCTCTGTCTTTCTCTCCCTCTGCCCCTCCCCTGCTGGCACTCACTCTCTCTCTCTCCCTCCCTCTCTCTCTCTCTCTCTCTCTCTTAAAAATAAACATTTTAAAAAAAACTAGGAGTAATCCCCATTCACAGAACACAGCATTTGAACATCTGATGAAGTCCAGAGCACTCCAAGGGAAGCAACTAGAATGGTAAAGAAACTGTGACCAGGAACAAAACAGAATGAGTTGATGTTACTTAGTGTAGAAAAATACATACTTGAAGGAGGTGTTGCTATGCCCTTCAGAAGGGCCACACGGAACTTACCTGGGCTCACTGGGCAGACTTCAGAAGACAGAACAAGGATCACATGAGTGGACATTGCCCTGGCTTAAAACCTGGAAGAAACACCTGGTCACTGAAGCCCTTCCCTCAAAGCGCTCCGGCCAAGGGCAGGGAGAGAAGGCAAGGTGGAAGAAGGAACTCCTGAATGTCATTGAATGTGCCCAAGCACAGACGAGCACCCACACTTCAAGAATGCCTCTGAGAGGCATACGTGACTGCTATCGCTTATGCCCATCCAACACCCATCATTCTGATTGTTAAATGTACCCACAATTTTCATTTAAGGACTTAACTCTTTCATCATCAGTGGAGAGAGTGGGGCTGACCAGGAATCCCCAGCCTCTAGAAGTGAATGTGTGACCACAGTGGAGCCATTCAAAATACCCCATCATCACGGGCACCCTGATTGGTCCATTAATTTGCATGTGACTCAAGGCTGACCAATGAGATCCCTCCCTTGGATTTTGTCTTGGAGGTGTTGCTGATAAAGAAGGATGTCAGCCTTGACCCAATAACGTCTGTCTCTGCCACCACATTCCCTGCGAAGCCTCAAAGAATGATCTTTTAAAGAGGCAAATAAGATCATACTGTCCCCCTATTTAAAAATCACCTGTGGCTTCTCATGACACTTAAAACACAATCTTATCATGGCCATGATTCCTGTACTATCAGCCTCTCTCACCTGTTCTCACATGACTTCTGTCCTTGGTCACTAAACTCCAGCCATCATTGCCTTAGTCATTCAAACATGGCCAGATCACCCCTGCCTCAAAGCTTTCACCAGCCCCATTCCTTCTGCCGGGAATACTCTGCCCCACACGGGCGCTGGACGGGCTTCCTCTCACTACATGTGTGTCTTCTCACAAGTCACCAGCACAGAGAGCTAGCTGTTCTGTGATCATTCTCTTTGCCTTCACTCTAGATCCCTGTATCCTGCATTACTTTTGTTTTCTTAAGACACTTTTTTTTTAAATTAAATAGTTTATTACCAAGTTGGTTTCCATATAACACCCAGTGCTCTTCCCCACAAGTGCTCCTCTCCATGACCATCACCCCCCAACCCCTTCCCCTTCCCTCTTTAGTCCTCAGTTTGTTTTCAGTATTCAAAAGACTCTCATGATTTGCCTCACTCCCTCTCCCCAACTCTTCCCCCCCACTTTCCCCTTCCCATGGTCTCCTATTAAGTTTCTCTTGTTAGACCTCTGAGTGACGACATATGGTATCTGTCCTTCTCCACCTGATTTATTTCGCTTAGCATGACTCCCTCTAGGTCCATCCACTTTGCTATGAATGGCCAGATTTCATTCTTTCTCATTGCCATGTAGTACTCCCTTGTATATATAAACCACATCTTCTTTATCCTGCGTTATTGCTTCCATTACTTGATGGACTCAAATCACATACATTTTCATTTGTCTACTGATTTGTTCTACTTCCCCTTCTGGAAATCAATTCCATGAGCTCAAAGGCTTCACTGTCTTATTCATCGCTGCATCTCCAGTGCCTAAAACATGCCTAGAGTATCATAAGCCCCTATGATGGGTCTGATGGATGAATTAATGAATGAACACATCTATCTACTGAAAATAGAACCTAAATTTTTAAAAATATGGGCCTGGGTGTTTCAGTCAGTTAATCGACAGACTCTCGGTTTCAGCTCAGGTCATGATCTCATGGTTTGTGAGTTCGAGTCCCTTATCAGGCTTTGTGCTGGCAGAGCCCTCCCCCTTTGCCCCTCCCTGACTTGCACTGCCTCTGTCTCTCTCTAAATAAATAAATAAACTTTTAAAAAATTAATTAATTAATTAAAAAGGAAAGTAGTTCTGAGAGAGAGAGAGACAGGATTTCTAACGCCATGGTTTGAGCACACGAGCCCAACTCAGACTGTCTCCTCCTGGACTTTTCAATTAAGCAGGGAAATAAATTCCATTTTTAGCCTAAGCTGGTTTGAACTGGGTTTCCATCACCTGTGACCCAAGAACCCTGACTTGCACCAAGGGGGTTCATTCCCCCAGTGGTGGAGCCTGACCATGTGCTTGCTCTCCTCCCCCATTTTAACTATCCACCAAACAGATTTGGGCGAGCTTTGGTCGCAGTGGTGAAGGCCTCCTTTGTGCATCACTCACTGCTCATTTAACAGGGCTCATTATCTGACAGGTATCTGACAAATAAGACAAGGTACAATGAGACACAGAGGGGCCCGCGTCTGGAAAAGTGGGGTCGAAAGTTTATCAGATGCAACTGAATTGGCCTGTAGTTTCCCTGTGCCTGGAGGGGAACAGGGATCTCACCTTTGCAGAAGCCACCAGTCCCCATCTCCTACCTGCCCTTAAAACAGCGGTCTTGGGGCACCTGGGTGGTTCAGTCGGTTAAGCATCCAACTTCGGCTCAGGTCATGATCTCATGGTTCGTGGGTTCGAGCCCCACATCGGGCTCTGTACTGACAGCTCAGAGCCTGAAGCCTGCTTTGGATTCTGTGTCTCCCCCTCTCTCTGCCCCTTCCTCTGCTCATACTCTGTTTCTCTCTGTCTCAATAATAAATAAACCTTAAAAAAATACAAATTAAAAAAAAAAAACAGAGGTCTTATCCCTGGGATCAGTTCTAACCCAAAAGAGAAGCAATTAAGCAGTTCTAGGCTCATATTCTAGGACAGCATCAGGCCCTATTTGCCAACAGGTTGGCCTGAACCTTGTTCCTTGGTTTGGGTCTCGGGATTGTTCCTGGCTGGTTCCCTGGGCCTGAGTCTCTGGCTTGGAAACCTTCTTAGTGATGATACTAGCAGTAAATACTTGCCTTTAGTTGGTGTTTCATTGTATGCCAGGCTCTGAGTACTTTTCATGTGCTTAGTTCATTCAATTTTCATAGTGATCTAATAAGATAGGTACCATTAGCAGCCCCATTTCACAGATGAGGAAGCTGAGGCAGAGAGTCTATTTATTTGTTTGTTTGTTTGTTTGTTTGTGTAAGTAAGCTTCACACCCAGGGCAGAGCCCAATGTGGAGGCTTGAACTCACAACCCTGAGATCAAGACCTGAGCTGAGATCGAGTCAGATGCTTAACCGATTGAGCCACCCAGGGGCCCCAAGGCACAGAGAGTTTAAATGATTTGCCCAACACCACTAAGCTAGTAAGTGGTGGAATTGGGATGTGACACAGGGTCGTCTGGCCCTACAGTCTGTGTTATTAACATTCACCCTATAATCATTTAGTTAAGACTGTAAACATCTGTGATAGATTGGATTTCCCCCAAGATGGGTGCAATATTATCTCCCATCCCCCATGCTTTTCTTATAAGTCATTTTGACATCTCTCCCATTGAGGAGTGGCTCATATGTTCTAGGTTCTGTGAACCTAGAACACGTGATACTATGTGATTCTGAGGCTCCATAATAAAGATGCTACGTACTTCTGCCTTGGTCTGATGGGACACTCGGTCCGCATCCCTAGCACCATGCCCAAACCAGCCCGCGTGGAGAGACCTCACGGAGATGCCGCATGGATACGGGTGTTCTGGGTGACACCCCAGGTGAGGTACCAGCATGACCATCAGATAGGTGAGTGAAGATGCTTCTCGCTGTTTCGGCTTCGGGTCACTGAGTCACCCCCAGCCTTTGAGTGCTTCCAAATGAAGCTCTAGACGTCGGGAAGCAGAGACCAGTCCTCCCAAGTTCCTTGACCTGCTCATGAATGAGCCTAATAAAATGGCCATCATATGCCCCTTGGTTTCATAGTGGTTTATTATACAGCAATAGTAATGGGACATCACGCCTGTCTACACCCTTGTAGACAGCCTGTCCACAGATCTCCGCCTCCAAACAGCATCCGGTTCAGTCCCTAATACCCAATGACAGGTTCATCACATTCTGCTAGCCTGATGTGTCACCTCATCGTCCCTTGGTGGACCTCCTGCGTGCCAACAGCCAGCTTCAATTACCACTTCTTGTCTGGAGCCAGATCCTCATGAGAACGAACGTTACGGGCTAGACTGCACCTGTTCTCACTTCCCGAAGCTGTTTCTGACCCCTCGAGGTGACCTATGGATCTCAGTCTCCTGTCTCATTCATTCCTCTCCCAGCCAGCCCCATCCATCCATTTTCAGACAACTCAGTCATAGTTCAGAGATGGAGCTCATCTGGCTTCTTTATCTGCGTGATGGAAAAAAACTAGAGACCCCGCAAAATCAAACAAAATGGTAGCAAGTGGCATGTCTTGAATCCCTAATGTACATTCGTGGATTTAACCCTCATGAGTTACCCTGTGTAATATTATTCCTGACTTGGTTTTACAGGGAGAGTAAGAGAGGGAGTCATTTTTGGGTGACACAGTTGTATTAAGCCTTGGTGTCCCCTGCAAGGTCAGATTTTGGAAGGTTGCAGACTAGCTACACCATGGATTCCAAGACAGAAAACCACTGAGCTCTTCTCTGGGAAGTCTACCTGACTTCCCAGTCCTACAACAGCCCTGGTCCAGATCTCCTCTACCTTGAAAACACACTTCTTATCATCCACACATCTAGGAAATAAAGACGGTCCTTCCCGGAGTGTTGGAAGGGGGTGGGGGGCGGCAATGGCTAAGAAAATCTGTAGTGGGCAGATCCCCATGATGCATCACATTCCAGAATGTTGTATACCTTAAATCTGGGTTCTTATCCCAGGATAGGAGATAGTACCAAGTCCGACTTTGATGAGTGTACGATGCCTTTTCTTGGGCAGAAATCTAGAATGGAGGTTAAAAGAACAACCTTGGAGGGGGCGCCTGGGTGGCGCAATTGGTTAAGTGTTTGACTTTGGCTCAGGTCATGATCTCACGGTTCATAGGTTCAAGCCCCATGTCAGGTTCCATGCTGACAGCTCAGAGCCTGGACCCTGTTTCAGATTCTGTGTCTCCCTCTCTCTCTGCCCCTCCCCAACTCATGCTCTGTCTCTATCTCAAAAATAAATAAACTATAAAAAATTATAAAAAAAGAACAACCCTGGGAGCCACACAAACGTATAATACAGGCCCCGGGGGCAGGCTGCAGAAGCTTGCAAGTCTCCACACCTTCGTGAGCAAAGGAGTGGTAACAGGACTGTCTCCCGGGCTTTTGTGAGGACCAAGTGGTGCAGACACCCTGGAACATAATGAAAGCCCCCTCCAAAAAAGAAAGATTATTATTGTTATCATCCACAGAAATTGAATGAATCCTTTTCAAACAGGAAGCAAGCAGATTCTCACTATATTCTAGAAAAGCCACCAAATTGTCTCCAACTACAGGACAAACAATCCCTCAAATCACACAAAGAGGCAAGAATGCCACCTCCCAGATTCCGGAGTGAGGGTTTCATTCACACGATCCCAGCCTTTTATTGCACCCAAGTTGCTAAGAAGCATCTTGACGCTAATCATTCCTGGCCATCGCAAGATGCTTATTCAACCTTCTTTGAATTTCAGTCTTCTCTGGAAAGCCTGGAGACTAAAAGACCCAGCTCCTGACCCAGAGGTGGAAAGTCCAAACTTTGAGGGCCCCCCCCCCAGTCTTAAAAAAGGAAACAAAAAGTTAAGCTAATGATGGTATCAGAGTCCCATCCTTCTGGCAAAGAGGAGAGTCCATAAAAGCAAGAGAGAAAAGATTCAATTGTAATCCAACTAATGCATCTCCAGAAGGCTTGCTATCTGCTGCCTAGCACTCCCCATTAAAGAAATCAATTTAGCATTCGACTTCTCCTCCTGTGGCGCATACTGAAGTGGGATCTGACAAGGATGGAAAACAGATTCGTGTTAAATACTGCCAATAAAGCCTGTAGCTCAAGGTTATAACAGTCAACAGAAATCCAGTGCCTCCGAAGCCCGGAGACCCTCATCCATCAGCTGGAGTCAGCAGCTTTAAAAGGAAGCTGGAGGCCTGGCTCAAGAAGGCAGCAGGAGGGGGATAGTTATTGAGATTGGGTATCTAGGGCCATGGTGGCCCGGAGATGCTGGTTTTGCTCGAGGTCCTCACAATGCACCCGACTTTCCAGGTCTCCGAGCATCTTGGTGGCTTTTCATGGCTGTGGTGGCTATCTCTGGTTTTTGCTTGCCTGCTTCTCTTTTTCGATCAACAGCACCCACTTTATCTCAGGGAATAGGGCCTCCTTTCCTTTGAAGCCAGGGATTTGGGTGAAATTTAGCCCTCCTCCTCCTCTAAGGTAGGCACGTGAGCTCAGCTTGCCCCATTAGAGCTTAGCAGAACGCTGATCTCCACTTCTGGGATGTTCACGGCACCCGAGAAAGGCCCGTGCGAGCCAATCCGACTCAATCTTGGAATTTCCTGCCACTGCTTGTTAAAAGAAGTCATCTTTCTACCGGGGTGGATGGGAAGACATGATTAAGCCTGAAGCTTCTGGCGACCATCTTATCATAAATGGAGAACAGAATCAGCCCAGAGAAAGACGAAGATAACAAATGGAGATCATCCAAACTCTGATTTGATTATTTGAGCTCCTAGAATTAGATTATTTGAGGAACCATTACCTGTACTTTTCAGATCCAAGATCCAATGAGTTCCCTTTTTCTTGCTTTTCAAACCAATTTGAGTTGGGATTTTGTCTTTTCAACTAAGAAAAGGCCTAACAGTTCCAAGGTATAACCCAGATAAGGCAGGCCTGCTTGGACAGCACTAGCTTTCTGTGGGGCCTAAGTCAAGACCACCCTCAGCAATTAATCACATATTCCAATCGGATCCAACTCTCCAGTGTATTAACAACACATGGGCACACCTCAGAGATACTGCACATTCCATTCCAGACTGCCGCAATAAAGCAAATACTGCAATAAAGGAAGTTTAATGAATTTGTGGGCTTCCCAGTGCACATAAAAGTTATGTCTACGCTATACCATAGATCATTAGGTGTGCAATAGCAATATATCTAAAAAAAACCAACATACATACCTTTATTAAAAATATTTTATTGCTCAGGTGCCTGGGTGGCTCAGCCAATTGAGCGTCTGACTACGGCTCAGGTCATGATCTCGCAGTCTGTGACTTCAAGCCCCGTGTCGGGCTCTGTGTGGACAGCTCAGAGCCTGGAGCCTGCTTTGGATTCTGTGTCTCCCTCTCTTTCTGCCCCTCCCTTGTTCATGCTCTGTTTCTCTCTCTCAAAAATAAACATTAAAAATATTTTCTTGCTAAAAAACTAACCATCAGGTGAGCTTTCAGCAAGTCATAACCACTGATCACAGACCACCACAACAAATACTTAATAAAGAAGGTTGAAACATTGAGAGAATCACCAAAACGTGGCACAGAGACATGAAGCGAACAAACACTATTGGAAAAATGGCGTCCACAGCCTTGCTGGACAAGGGGTTGCTACAAACCTACTGTAAAACGCAGTATCTGTGAAGTGCAAAGAAGCAAGGTGAGTAGAATAAGGTATGCCTCTATGGGCATATTATTGAAGATTTCACAGGATTTCTAGGATCCCAGAGCAAAGGAGCAGGTGCAGGTGCAGGTCCACATAGCCACTCAGACCTCTCACCGCCTCTGGGCACTGTGTCCTGACTTCCAGCCTCATGGCCGCCATTTTTATGAAAAGACTGCCCCAGGATTCAGAAACCTGCTTTGCCTGTGCCCAGGACAAGCAGTGGTACCTGGAAACTAATATATTCCTGGGGGTAGCATTTCACCATTGGCAAGAATGATTCAAAGGGTTTTCCTTTATCCCACTTCCCAGAGATTCTCTCCACTCAGGATTAAGTTTTAGGCACCCACCATGATAGCTGATTTAGTAATGCACCTGTGCCCGTCCTTCCCTGCACCCCCTCCCTGCTCCCTTGTGGGGTCCCTGCACCTTCTAAAGAAACTACATGCATTCAGTCATTGTCTGGGTCACCTAATTTCCCATAAGCCCCCTCTATCACTCCCCTTACGGCCTTTCCTCCCCCACCCCCCCCCCCACAGCCTTTCTTCCTCGGGCCACCCACCCTTCCAACAAATCCCCTCTCATGATCCTTAGAAATTCATCTCTCCCCTCAGCCTGTAGATCCCAAGAAGGAAAACAAAATCCTAGAAGCTCTCACACTTCTCCTACCCATCCCCGAAACGTATCAATACATTCCTGCAGCAAAAATAGATTTCTTCCAGAAGGAAATGCTGTTGCCACCCAAATATGACGTGCCTATAAATACCAGGGCCAAGTACAGCAGCGAGCCGCCCCGCTGGTGTGAAAGCTGAAGGCCAAAGGCGCCTTGGCCCACGGTTCTCCAGGATCTGGCCCCCACCTCACTCATCTCTCACCCCTCTCTCCCTTCCCTTGGCATTTAATGCGGATCCAGCAACACTGAATTAACGACTCGCAGTTTCCCTAAAATAAGCCATGCTGGCTCTCTCCTTCTGCCTTTTTAAACGCAGTTCCATCCGCCTGAAATATCTTGTGTTCGCAGGGGCTCCTAAGGACTTCTTTCTCACTTCATCCAAACTCCAGGGTTCTAGGCCTTTCTCACCCTGAGAGAGAGAGCGCGGGAGTGGACTGCCTCAGAAGACCTCAACATGACCAAGAAGGACCTGCTGATAACCGGCCAGGCCCTTTCAGATGGGAGTGGGGATCTGCATAATGAAGTGGCTCCCCAAAGTCCCCGACAAGGCACACCGTCATTTCAGGCGTTTTCCCAGGCATGTCGCGGTGACGCTTTACTGACAGCAGTAGATAATATTAAAACACATGGGAGGCGAGATACTTTTTTTTGACTCCCCTTCACCCTTTCTGATGACAAAAAGAAGGCCCAATTTTTGTCATTCAGGGATCTTTAACACCTTACATCAGCCGATCTCTCATTTTTAACAGGTGTGGAAATGACAGTGTTGGTTTCCCACAGTATTGTGTTTATAATTCCCTTCTCCTTAAGGTCCCGATACTTTTTGCTTCTTTAGCATTGACATTAATGATGTCAAGTTTTCTTTTTCAATTTTTTCTAAGTTTTTTTTTAAGCTTATTTATTTATTCTGAGAGTGAGAGCACAGGCAGGGGAGGGACAGAGAGAGAGAGGGAAAGAGAGCATCCCAAGCAGGCTCCTCACCGACAGCACAGAGCCTGGTGCAGGGCTCGAACTCACAAACCCGTGATCATGACCAGAAACGGTATCAAGAGTCATAGGCTTCACTGACTGAGCCACCCAGATGCCCCAATGTCGTTTTCATATAAATCTAAATAAATAAAGTTATTAAGTATATGTTTAAACAAACATACACACACATGCATATACATGTGAAATATATATTATTCTGTATTATCATGTAATACTCATGTATATTATAATTATAATATGTTTTTACCTGTATTTAAAAAATTTTAATGTTCATTTATCTTTGAGACAGAGAGAGACAGAGTGCAAGAGGTGGAGGGGCAGAGAGAGGGGGAGACACAGAATCTGAAGCAGGCTCCAGGCTCCAAGCTGTCAGTATAGAGCCTGATACAGAGCCTGATGTGGGGCTCAAACTCACAAACCATGAGATCATGACCTGAGCCGAAGTCGGACGCTTAACCATCTGAGCCACCCAGGCTGCCCAATATGTAATTACATGTATTAACCACAGGCACCACCTGGATAGGACAAAATTTTGTGGCAGTGTTAATTCACAGGAGTTAAAACTAGAATAAATTTAACTCTTCTAGGGAAAACTAGAACAGGCCGGACTGGCTACCTCTAAGATGCCTGCCTTCCTTAGTACCCATGAAGTGTCCGGAGGGCAGAGTCCAAAGCATGTGGGTCCCCAAATACTCCAAAGGTACAAACCCTGAGACCTGGGCATGGGCTGGTCTTCCCAGCTTCATAAATGACACGGAAAACCAAGACAGAAAGAAATGGCAGAGAGAACTCAATTTCCTTATGACCTGCAGCCCACTGACAGATACACGAGGCAGGCAGAGGAAAACATTCTCCAGGAATGTACTGTGTTAATGCCAGTGCTTTGCTAGAGGGCAAACAACCAAAGCTAGAGGACAGCTAGGCCTCCGGGATCCTGGGAGTCTTCTTTAGCATATGAAAATCTCACTGGAAACTTCCCGGGAACTTTACCTCCCCCTAGCGCCATAGTATCTAACTAGTCTCTCCTCGTGGTGCCCTGGGAAGGGGAAGCTCTTCCTGCCCAGGGGTCCGTCCCCATGCTTTCATAAAATCACCTTTTTGCACCAAGGACGTCTTTAAGAATTCTTTCTTGGTCATCAACTCCGGACCCCACGAACCCCACTCTCACCCCCGCAAAAAACATCAATAAAGGCCTTCAGAAACCAGGTAATCATTTGAACCTTCCCCGTTCCCTTCTTCCTGGAGTATCCAACTGGATTCTCACATTCTTGGATTATTTCAGAGGCCAGAGACCATTGTTTGACCCCCACTGGGGTCCTCTGAAGAACAAGGCAGAGGAAGTTCCCATCTGGGCAAATCCCAGCTGTGATTTATGACAGAGGCTCTTCGGTCTTTGATAAACAAATGAAGCTGAAGATTAAAGTCCTTTTCTGATCCCCGCCTAAAGAGGCAGCCCCAAAGCTAACCAGCCAGACCTAGCTAGAAGCCGCTTTTGACGTCGAGGCTGAACAGCAAGGAAGGGTGAGCCTCGCTTTTTGTTCTGAAATGTGGCTTCCAGATATGCAAGGTGGGGCCTTCCCCTTCCTAATCTTTCCTATTCCTTGGTGTCACTGAACCAGACTCATCCAAATGTATTTCTCGAACATGCTTTTCTGAGCCAGATGCTGTTTGAACAGTGGGGATGGTCAAGAAACCAGAACCACGAAGTTCCACACCTCAGAAGCCTGTTCTCCAGAGATTCTACAAAGAGGGGACTGTCTAGAAAGATAGTGCAAACATTAATAAATGAAAAGATAGGTCCAGAGGAGGTGAGGCTATTTAAAACATAAAAGAGGAAGGGCGCCTGGGTGGCTCAGTCGGTGAAGCATCTGACTTCAGCTCAGGTCATGATCTCACGGCACGTGAGTTCGAGTCCCACATCGGGGTCTGTGCCGACCCTTTCGTACAGGGTCTACATCACCTCTACTTCTTCTCACGTGGCTGAGGGGTGGCTCTGAACCAGGTGTCATTACCAGCTCCATCGCTAACCAACCTCACAACTGATCTCAGGAGTTTTCTCCTCTGTAAGATGGTAACGAGGATGGGAACATTTATTCAACAGGATTACTGTGAAAACTCACGGTGCATCTAATACCTCCTGGTTAGACACCAACAATGGTTAGCTCATCATCTAATGGTACTGCTTTCCTTGGACAAACTCCAGCAGACACTTGGGTTCATACAGGCTGAAGGGTGCGTCGTGTTGTGCAAAAGCTGACCTGAATCTGAATTCCGTGTCCCTTTTTGTTTCAATGAGTTTGGGACCGATCATTGCCTAATAGAAGCTGATATAACATAATTTCTTTTTCTTTTTTTCTTTCTTTCTTTTTTTTTCCTCTCTCCCTTCCTTCCTCCTATCCTTCTTCCCTCCCTTTCTTTTTTTTTTTTTTTGGTTTTTTTTTTTTTTTTTTTGGTTCCAGATGTTTCCTGCTACTCCTTCAACAGCTAGAGCATTCTGTGCCCACTGCCTTCATTACAGTTTTTTTCTAACAGGGATTCAAAGAGAGAAAGACTCACTGCTTGGCCTTTGAGGTTCAAAACAGGCCTTTGAAACTCAAGGCAAGAACTATATCTTGAGCAAAAAACCTTTTTGAGTTTCGAGAGCCTGTACCCTTTGAGTTTCAAAAGACCCAAATCCCAAGCCAAACAATAGGCAGAGAAGAATATGCCCACTGATCTGGGAGAATGAGGTTTTTCTGGTCCGCCACAAAAAAAAAAAAAAAAAAAAAAAAGTCCACAGCCTGGGAGAAGCCACAGAATAACACGAGGGTTAGAGTCTGGTCAGGGTGCTCTGTGAAGCCCGGCCTGGTGGAAGTTTAAAGAATAAAATCAGACAGGGACGCCTGGGTGGCTCAGTTAAGTGTCCGACTTCAGCTCAGGTTATGATCTCGTGGTTTGTAGGTTCGAGCCCCCCGTTGGGCTCTGTGCTGACAGCTCAGAGCCTGGAGCCTGCTTCAGATTCTGTGTGTCCCTCTCTCTCTCTGCTCCTCCTTTTCTGTCTCTGTCTCTCAAAATGAATAAACTTAAAAAAATAATAATAAATAGTGCAAATAGCTTAAATGTCCAATACATGTAAATATAGTTGGTGGTGTACAAATGTTCACATATATAAAGAGGTTCATTAAAATAAAAACAGTGACTCTCACTGAACGGTGGGATTCTGGGAGAATCAAAGTCTCCTCTGTCTGAGGGTTTCATTTCCGCCCGTGCAGTTAGAAGGCACAGGCCCGAGGCTGCCCTCGCTCTTGACACCAGCTGCACGTTTAGGGGGTGGTTTCCCCAAACCACCTTAAGGTCTGATGATTCACTAGGAAAACTCACTGGCTACAGGTTGTGATGCTAGTGGGCGCAGGAAAAGGCTACCAAATTAGCCAAAGGAAGAGAGCATGGGGCAAAGCCCAAGAAAAGTAGCAGAGGGAGAGCTCCCGCTGTCTTGTCTCCGTGGAGTAAGGACGCCTTACTCTCTCCTTGCGTCCACCTGTGACAATGCATATGGTGGACAAACCAAGGCTGTTCCGCGAGCCTCGAGTTCAGAGCTTTCATGGGGGCCCAGTTGTGCTGCATGGCTGCCCATGGGGCTAATCTCAGTCTCCAGTCTTCACCCCCATGGGTGTGACCCAAAGCCTCCACCCCAGATCTCATGGTTGATCCTTCAGGCATGGCTCACCCCAGCACCTCCAACTGTAAATCATACAGTTAGACCATCCAGTGTGACCCAACTTCCCAAGCAAAGACATTCCAATCAGGCACAACATTAGGTCATCTGCCAGTAGCCAAGGACAAAGGCCAGGTTTCATGAGCAAGGCTAGATACTTTGCTAGGCATTAGGATAAATGGTAACAGTTAATACCAATGATAACGTTAAGAAGTTCAAAATCTGATCCTGGACACCCAAAGGAGCCCAAGAGCTGTTTCTGCCCCCTCCGTGCCACCCAGGCACCATCCAAATGGGGTCCTGTCTTCTTTGGGTTGCACCCCAACAGAGCTCTGAGCCTGTTGCCTTTTTGTTGTTGTGATTGTATTACCATTTTAATCATGTCAATTACAATAATAATCATCATCACTATCATATATTGATCACTGGCAGTGTTCCAGGTGCAGAGATGAATTTTTAACACATAAAATGAAATATTTTCATTAAAAAATTGTTTCAATATATTCTATTTTAGTCCCATTTTGCCTTGGAGAACATTAGAGAAGAGATGGGAAAAACCCTTTATCCAAAATCTCACTACTGAGAAGAGACAGGGATTGGACTGAAATGCTCATCGGTCTCCCCAAAAGTGCCTTCAACTTTCCTATGGCACACAGCCCCTCCCCTGGGGACCCACACACTCAAATTCATGTCCCCATACCCTGGCCAGTTTCTCATCAACCTTCAAGGGTCACCTGGGAAGCCAGTGGTCCCCACCCACCCAGGACAGACGGAGGCACTTCTGTCAACAAAGCTGTCATTACCACATAAAGTCCTTATGAAAAAAACAAAACCAACCCCAATCGCAGACCCCGGGAGTCTTCTGCCTGGGTGCCGGACCTCAAGAGCAGCTCCCCATGCATTTCTCCCAAATCGCTGCATCACCTGGACCTAGCTCACCCCCAAAATTCGATTTCCTTTTGAGGGTCTATCCATCTATCCAGGCTCTCTTTATCATCAGTCTCTGACCCCCTAAGAATTTTTAAAAAACAATTTGCTTGGGGATGCCTGAGTGGCTCAGTCAGACTTCAATTCAGGTCATGATCTTGCGTTTTGGTTCCTGAGTTCGAGCCCCGCGGAGAGGTCTGCAGAGCCGATGGTGCAGAGTCTGCTTGGGATTCTCTCTCTCCCTCTCTCTGTCCCTCTCCACTTGGAGCCTCTCTCTCAAAATAAATACACTTTAAAATAATAACAATAATTCATCTAATGACAATTTAATCTTAATTTTATCTAATACACTCTGAACAAATATCAGGAACATTTTAAGAATGTTCCAGATCCTTAGGGATTTCTTTGTTCACTTTTCCTTTTTCCTTTTTCTTTTTACTTCAAAGCTCTAAAGAGTTACGTTTTAACTGGGTTTTTTCCTTCGAAATCTATTTTAATTTGCACCAACGGACAAAAGGATGTGAAAACACACAAAATGAAGTTGAATGTCTTGGCCTTTAAGTGGAATGGGTTAGACACATTTGTCTCTAAGGGGCTTTCATGGAATGAGCCGGTCCTCACCTCTCTCTCCCGGCTTCAGCTCTTCCTGCTCCTTTATTCCTTCCCCTGGACCAGCCCCTCGAAATTTCCTGCCTGTGTTTTAATCCCTGTAGAAAAGCCATTCCCTGTTCACTGTTTTGCTCCTTCTCAAAGAAGTCAGCTGGTTCTCACCTCCCTTCCGGATCAGAGAACCGTCTGGAGTTAAGTCACAGTGTCAGCACACATGCAGGACTCCTGGCAGAATTCCAGGAGACCGCCCATCAGATATGGCCACCGCATCCTCCCATGAGCCCACCAAACTGTCCCCAAGTCTATAAAAATCCATTCCTGCCATCCTAGCTGGAGGCATCATCCTCTTTTATTTAAGAGACCCACAAGCGGGGAAATCCTCCTAGCTGGGGATGTCTCTATTATCCCACATGCCTGTTCCTACTTTCATTCTATTATTTCATCTATTAATTTAGCAACCCAGGCGCTCCGTGAGTTATTTCACAATTACTGGGGGAGGTACGGGTCTAACGCGCTGTGGATGGGAAGGAGGTTGACAAATTCCCATTAGCATCGGGCCCGGTAATGGCCCCATAACACCGCCTTGCACTTAGCCAGATGAAAGCAGCTATATATCGTAAGGAATTTTAAAGGGTGTCACAAACCTTAATTAATTCTCTGTGCTCAGGGAGGAAAGTATTTACTCCCATCTGGGACACCAGGCGCTGTCGCGCAGAGATGGTCGCACATTGAAATATAAATACCCTCAGTCAAGTTCCCCTTCCGCTCTGTAGATGTGGTTTAAAGCACATTTGTATGGAGCCATCAGGCCCTTTGACAGATGTTTATTAAGTGTTAGCCACATGCCAGGGAGGCCCGTGCCAGGCTGTGGGCAGCCAAACAGACACAGTTCCTGACCAAGTGGCTCTGAGAGTCTCATACTCCAAGTAGCCATGAAGCAAATATATTTCATTAATGGATTAATCAGGCAAATATCCTGTTGAGTTAGAGACAGAAATGTTGCCTACAACTAAGAGACGGGCTGGGCATGGCCTGGAGTCTAAGGGAAGTCAGGCCTGGGTTTGACTCCTGTACTACTGATTACCATTTTATTTTGTTTGATTCATTTTCAAGGAGGCCTCACACCCAGCACAGTGCCCGACACGGGCCTTGAACTCATGACCCTGAGATCAAGACCTGAGCTAAGATCAAGAGTGAGACGCTTAACCCACTGAGCCACCCAGGCATCCCATACTACCAATAATTCACTAGCTCCTTGGCCTTAAACAACTTTCCTAACCTTTCCGAGGCTCCATTTCCTCATCCACCATAGTGTCCACAGCAAACTTTTGTTGGAAAGAGCCAGTGCGTCAGTGCACTGGGCCTGTCCCCCACCAAAATCTAAGTGCTTAATAAAGATGAGCAGTTACAGCCACGAAGATTATTCTCCAACACTCGCCTGAATTGTGGCTTCATCGTGCATCCAGAGGCACGCCAGTTAAACCTACAAGAAATTCCGGAATGCTTCAGAATTATATGGGTCCCCGAAGATCTAATAAATGCTGAAGTGCCTCACTTAACGCCAGGGCACCAGGCTTATCCACCTTGGACATGGCACCTGCGTGCCCTCTGCCAGTGGCCAGGGGCTCTTCTGAGAGTGACAGGGAGCTGGCCTGGAAACTGTTTCTTCCTGAAGCAGACAGGACAGGACAGAGGATCCTAGCAGCCCTCTCCAGACCCTGGCACCAGGAGCCTGAAAACACTGCCAGAAGACTGTCTTCACCATGATGGCCAGGAAGGAGCCCCAGCTCTGCCTTTGTGGCCCAATGTTCAACGTTTCTATTGAGGGCTCGAAGAGAGGCTGATAGAAATCTGTGCATGCTACGAAGTTGGGACTTTCTCTTGTAGCAATATGCTACATAATAGAATCAGGATCCCAGAAGACCTTCACCAGCTGGTGTGGAGGGCCGAATCACACAACATGAAATGTAACAGAGATAAACAGAAGGTCCTGCCCTGGGGGCCCAGCAACCATCTGGACCAGCCCTGAATGGAGAAAGCAGGTGTGAAAGCACCTGGCCAGTTTTCCTTACCGACAAGCTCAATCCCAGTCTACAGCGTAACACGGCTCACAAAGCCAGTCAGATCCTCTTGGGTTGCATTACTTGAAGTAGAGCTTCTAGTGCAAGGGAGGTGATGTTTCTGTTAAAGGTCTAGATGTCATTCTGATAGATATCAGCACTCACGAGCATCACTGAATAAATGCGACCAGGGAAGCGACAGGGACCTCCAGTCATACCTGCTGTGGTTGAACTCACATGATAGAAGAAGACTAATGGCCACATGACCTCTATTTCCAAATTCTTAAGAAAGCCATCAACACAACAGCCGATGTGGACCAGGCAATGGGCCCGACGGTTTGCCCATGACAGCCCAGTCAGCCCCCATCCGACTCCATGTCACCCAGAACTGAAGATGAGAAACTGAGTCGGACAGAAGTCAAAGGGCACGCTCTGCCCAAAGTCGCACATCCGGTGAGTGCTGGATGGAGGACAGGAGTCTGCTGGCTCCAGATTCAGCACGTTCACCCAGATATGGCGTGCTGTAAGGAGCCATCCTTCTGCGGGCACCTGTTGCAGAATAAATCAAAGGGATGGGACACCGGCTTGCCTGCCCCTTGATGCACGGGCCCTGGGTTAGTCCTCAGCCCTCTCCAGGGCCTGGCACACAATAAATACTCGATTCACATTTGCTGAGGAAGTGAGCTGCGGGACAAGCACAGACTAGAGGAGGAAGAGGAATGACCGTCTATGGTAAGAATCACCACTGTGCTGAGTCCCAGGGCTGCCCTCACAAAATACCCCAAGCAGGGTGGTTTAAACCAACAGAGATTTCAGGGCACCTGGGGGGCTCAGTTAGTTGAGCTGACTTGGGCTCAGGTCATGATCTCGTGGTTCATGAGTTCAAGCCCTGCACTGGGCTCAGAGCCTGGAGTCTGCTTCAGATTCTCAGTCTCCCTCTCTCTCTGCCTCTCATACTCTGTCTTTCTCTCTTGAAAATAAACATTAAACAGTAATTTAGTCTCTCTCATTCTCACTGCTGTGAACACGTAACTGGGGCTTCAGCAGAGCTGTGCTCCCCTCTGAAGGCTCCAGGAAAGAACCCTTCTTTGCATTTTCCTGCTTCCCACCGGTGGCTGACAACGCTCAGGGTTCCTTGGCTTTATGGTTGCATTATCCCAATTTCCGCCTCTGTCTTCCTCCCCTCTGGGTGCATCTCTTCTGTGTCTCTGCATCTCTTCCTAAAAGAACACCCATCTTGGAGGACCTCAACGTAACTTATTACATCTGCAAAGACCCTAATTCCAAATAAGGTCCTATGCTCTGCGTGGACATGAATCTGGAGGGCGACCCTGTTCGACTGAGGGCAATCACTGACAGTATGAGCAGCGTCAGGAGTCAGGTAGGGCTCAGTTCGATCAGGCATAGGTTTTAGTATTTAATAGTGAGGCCTCAGGCAATAAAATGAAGGGTTGATTTAGGAGATGACCTTTTCGTTCAATAAATGCTTACTAATCCCAACTATATACCAAGCACGAAATCCCACAGTTGGGCTACTCCACGATGTGGGTCTCAAAGCCCCGCTGGGGAGGCAGACATTCAAAGACAACCAAAACAGGATTTTTAAAAAAAGTTCTCTCTCAAGAGCCATGGGAGCATAGAGGCTAAGGTGATTAAGTCAGCCTGGAGAGAAGACAGGGAAAAATAACTAAAGGATCAATCGTGAGTGGCATTCTCCAGGCAGAAAAATGATAGCAAAAATACACTGTCCCCAGCCCGGAGTCCATCTTTCTTCCTTCTGCTGAAAACACAAAAATCTCCTTTGGGAAGGCTGTTTTGTGTTCTCAACACTGCAGAGTGAGTCGGGTGACCTTGCCCACAATTCCCGGGATTGCCAGCCAGCCAGGACATCCCACGGCCTTGTCTAAGTGGAGTCAATGGGAGACAAGGGGACACCGGCTGGGGGGTGCAGGAAAGTACCGCTTGCACCAAGTTCGGTGCTAGAAGGATGAGAAGCTTACAGCTGCTGGAACCATCTTGCAACTCTAAGGGGAGAATCTTGAAACTGCCAAGAAAAACAGCAGGTCCTGACAACGGAGCCTCTCACAAGAAGCATGGCCAAAGGCTGGATCCTGTTAGCATGATTTATGTCCTGAATCAAACCATACCTGAAGCCAGCCCTACCCACGGAGCAGTCAATAGATATCTTTTATTTTGCTTAAGACAGTATGAATTGGATTTAAAGGGCTCTTCATTGAAACACCAGTCCAGGACACAAAAACAGCAGGTCAGAAGTCACAGAGGCAAGAAGAATAGAGGGTGTTTTCTAACAAGGAATGAGAATTTAGCATGGCTGGTGAGTGAGTGAAGAGATGGCGGAGGTCTCATTGGAAGAGACTTTCGATCAAGCTGGGCTTGGGTTTCATATCCCTCCCAATTCTGAACTTCTTTCGTGTTTCGAGCTGTGTTCCAGAAATCTTTGCAAGAGAAAGGGAACTTAGCCCAAGTGGAGCAGCCTTGCCTGAGTTACTGCCTTAGGTCCTAACATGCCTGCTGCTGGGCATTTTCTCTGTATCCGTCGATCTGCAGGCAAGTGGGGAGTCAGGGGTGAAAAGTACCCCTCTGGCTTCCAGAGCCCATGAGCCCCGGGTGTGCCAATCACACGCTGGCAAAAACCCTCACAGGTGCCATGAGCTACACCCCCCCATGGCCAACTCTCCCGTGCTCAGATACTTGCAATGCTCTCCTATTTATGGATGCAGAAATTTCCACTCTTGGGTTCCAGAGCGTTTGTAAGAGTGGGAAACGGAGCTGAAGCCTGAAGTCACATTTCATGTGCACACAGTTCTCAGGTTTCACACTGAGCTTAGCAGCTAGGATATAGAAGAGTGTCCGAGGTGGTGCCAGAAATCCATTCTGCCCATTCCACACTGGGCGCGTGGGTGCATCTGCGGGGAGGAAAGGAGGTCTGCACAGTGTGGACACGCAGACTAGATTGGTCATTTGGATGCTGAGATGCCCAATGCCACACAGAGGAGGCAATGTCCCCCTCCTCCTCCTCCTCTAAAGGGGCCAAGTGAAAGACTAGCAAGGCTTCCATACCTCCGGTATCCAAGAAGCAATGACAAGGACAAGAGAACAATTTCGGATAAAAACAAAGCTACAGAAGTGTGGCTTATTTGGCCTTGCCTTAATGATCTGCTTGTTGGCTTAAGAGGTATCTAATTCTCTAAAATGTAGGTTCTGGGACAGCAATGACCTTGTATTATTTGATCAACACTTTATCCCACTTATATTTAATGATAATAAACCAGTCACACCACGAGGGGTCTATAATGGGCCAGGCAGTATCAGGTGGGTGCAAGCATGCATTATCTATCAGTGTGTCTGATCCTCAATAATCCCAAGAGGTAGGCACTACCATTAATCCCATGTACAGATGAGTAAACTGAGGCAGAGTTTGGACAACATGCACCAGGAGGTCATCCAGCTGACATACGGCAGAGCTAAACCCATGAACCCATGACAAAACGTCTCCAGAGTCCACTTTCTATTCATTGCTATGCCTACTCTGCCGTCCAACTGCCCAGAACACTCACTCAACCAGTACTTAACAAGCATCGACTGCACCCCAACTACATTTCCAGGTGCTAGGGATTCAGCTACGAATAAAAAGAGTTCAGGAGTTCATTAAACATTTGCCAGATGGCTGACTGGGCAGATGTATGGATGGATAAAAGGATGGATGAGTTGATGGATGGGTGACTAGCAAGGTAGGGTTCAGAAATGTGGAAAGGATCTGCTGACTATCACTAGTGAGTCATCACTAAAAGAGGCTGGATCTCTCTTCCCCAGGTTTTTGTTTCCCTGCATTTGATAGTAATTTGTCAGTGGAATGCATGCAGGCTCTAGGACAAGAAGCCTGACTCCATCCCCTTTCACATCTGTGTGATCCTGAAGAATTCACTTAACCCCCCTGGACCCATTTCCTCACTCATAAAATGAGAACAACCCCAGCCGCTCACACCGCTGCCGTGGATTAAATGTTATTTGCGATTGTTTGGAGCCTAGTTCAAACATCATCTCTTTGCTGTATAGCTTTCAGTTCAATTCAATTCAACAGATGTTTATGAAATGTGTCCTTTAGGCAGGCATTGTGCTGAGGGTAAGGATACAACAGTAAATTAGACAAACACGGTCCTTGTGTTCAAAGCAGTTTTAGTTTAGCGGGAAAGACAGGAAAAAGACAAACATGTTGTGTGAGTGCTGAGGAAAGTGTGGGATGCTAAGGGGGTGCTGGTCAGGCTGAGGATAAGTCTCTCCACCTTGAGGCCCCCATATTGATTCACTCAGGTTGGCTACTGCTGTATGTACCTGTCTTCCTTGTCAAACACAATTCCCTTAAAAAGGAATCAATTGCACCAAATGGATATAAGGAAGGAAAGATGGATGATGGGTGAATGGATGATGGATGGATGGATGGACAGATGATATATGCATGGATGCGTGTATGGACAGATGGATGGAAGGAAGCTAAAAGAATGGTCCACACGAGAACAATCAGGACTTCACAAAAGCCAAGTCCAGGAGCAAAACCCAGTCTACGCTGAGCTGATGTCCACATATTCAAAAAGTGGGTGCAACAGCAGCATCAGACACAGATTGGGGGCAAAGCCAGAAACTTCAACAGGGATAACATGAAAAAGATGAAAAACAGAGTCCAGCTGCAGGAGAAGACGCTAGCATAAAGGATTCTTTGTTGGTAGCTGGACCCAGAGGGCCAGGGGGATAATATTATAAGAATAGTCACAAATGTCTCTCACCCTTCTGGAGGCACCCCCCTTAACAAGACGACTTTACGATCCTGTCCTCAAAGTGAAACATACTCGTCTACTCTTTGAATCTGGCCTCATCGATAAGACTTATTTGGTCCATGGACCATTAGAAAGGTGGTACAATCAGGAGCTGAAAAGCACTTGTTTGTGGGCATCTGCTTTGGGATTCCTGCATTTCCTGCTACATGAACTGCCAGGCCACCCGATCCCGCTAGGCGATGACAGACACACGGTTGAGTCACACTTGTTGCCCCAGCTGACACAGAGACAATGGTGTGACATGACAGGGCCCTTCCCAGGACAGGTTGCCACTGCTTCCGGGTGGCCAGCTGATCACAGACGTCAGCCGAATCGGCCCACAACCAGAAGAACCACCAGCCACGGAGTCATGAGAACTGATAAAAATGATTCCCATTTTAAGGCACTAAGTTGGTGTGGGGTGGAGTGTTCTGCTCCGAAAGCTCATTGAGAAACGGGGAATCATGAGTAGCCATGAGCACTCCGCCAGACCGGGCAGACTGGTGTGCCTGAGGCCACTCCTTTCCGTTTGCCAGGCCTTGGGGTGGAGAAATCATTTCAGCAAAAACACTACTCATCAGTATGGGCACATGAGCTGACTGCTCTGTGGAATCTGAAAGGCCGTTTGCATGCATGTATTTATTCAATTACTTTTTTTTACTGTTGAATAATTTATTCAACAAACATTGATTGAGCACCAATACGGGTTAAGGTCTACAAATAAAGTGGAAGGGGAGACAGACTTGGGACAGGTCCCTCCATGGCTAAGGGATTGGGGTTGGGGTTTTGAGCCAGAAGGGAGTTCTGAGCAGGAAGTGGCATTACGATAATCATCTGGCTTGATTCTGGGGCTTTAGCCAGAAAACCCACCCACGCGCTGTTTGAGGGCTTCCAGTACGGAGCAGCTACTGCTGTCTTTGCTCTTCACATAGTGGTTAAGAGGACACAGTCTGGTATCTCACCGTCTGAATTCAAGACTTACAACTTATGTTAATTAATCTCTCAGTGCTTCTGTTTTCTTATTTAAAAACTGGGATCCATACGAGTTCTGGTTGTTCTGGTATGGACCATTCTTTCAGCTTCCTTCCATCCATCTGTCCATACAGGCATCCTGCAGGCATCACCCATCCCCCCATCCACCCATTCCCCCCCCATCCATCCCCCTATCCATCCATCCACCCTCCCATCCATCCATCCATCATCCATCCACTCATCCACCCTCCCATCCATCCATCCATCATCCATCCATCCACATATCCATCATCCATCCTCCCACCCATCCATCCATCATCCATCCATCTCTCCTTCCTTATATCCATTTGGTGCACTTGATTCCTTTTTAAGGGTTGTGTTTGACAAGGAAGACAAGTGTGTACAGCAGTAACCAACTCAAGTGAAGCAATATTGGGGCCTCAAGGTGGAGAAGCGAATCCCCACCCTGGCCAGCACCCCCTTAGCATCCCACACTTTCCTCAGCGCTTGTGAAACATGTTTGTTTCCTCTTTCTTGCTAACTCAATTTGCAGGGTTGTTGGAAGTCCTAAGTGAGAAGATACCTATAACACAGAAATCCCTGGCTCACTGGGGTAAATGCTATGGAAACTTGCTATGATCCTCCTTCCTTGCTCCTGATCCCACCCTTGCTTCTCAGTCAGTGAGGCTCCTGACACCTGGCTCAGACATGTTTGTCCCTGTGGATTTGCCTTCCTCCTTTAAGAGCTGGGCAGCCTCTCTGAGGAAGTCACAATATACCTGGAGTCCCCTGCAGCAGGGACATCGCTGGTGGGTAGCTCTGGCTTGGGGATTCTCCCTCCGCTGGGCTGGTCAGATTCCTCTTAGAGCTGCATCTGCAAGAACTTCTCTCCAGCCCTTCTCCTTTGCCTTCTCCTCTGCCAGTGTCCGACCTGCCATTCTCACCCTGCTCCTACCTGTCTTTCATAAACTCCCCAAAACCTCTTGCATGTCTCTCGTCCTATACTGGTATATACTTCTGATTCTTGAAGGACACAACCTAGCATATTCATTGAGACTATGTCCTATCAGACCTATGTTCTCTGATTTCCCCTGCTTAGTACTACCACAGGGAATATCCTCCCAAATGGCCAGACTTTAAGACCTGAAAGACCTGTCTGCCTTCTCTACAGACCAGGAAAGAGGGATCTGTCCCTAGGTCCTGGTGCCTCCACCTTAAATTACAGCCAGAACTTGACCACTTCCTCCATGTCTGCTACTCCCAACTCGGTCCAGGACGCCATAGTTTCAGGCTTGTACTGTTTCAGTAGTATGCCATCCGACACCCCGTTTCTGCACTCACCCCTCTTCAGTCTCTACTGTTAAAACTGAGCAATCCAAAACCCTTGAGGAGAAACTAGGAAAAAACCTCCTAGACCTCCACCGCAACAATCTACTTGACACATCCTCAAAGGCAAGGGAAATGAAAGCAAAACTGCACCCTTGGGACTTCATCAAGATAAAAAGCTTCTGCAAGGCAAAGGAAACAATCAAAAAAAACTAATAGGCAACCGACAGAATGGGAAAAGATAGATGCAAATGACATATCAGATAAAGGGCTAATATAGAAAATGTACAAGGAACTCACCAAACTTCACACTCACAAAACAAATAATCCAGTGAAGAAATGGGCAGAAGACATGAACAGACACTTCTCCAAG
>PISW01000530.1:24641-112360 GCA_004023785.1 Mungos mungo
TGGCGAGGGTGTGGAGAGACGGGCACCCTCCTACACTGTTGGTGGGAATGTAAACTGGTGCAGCCACTCTGGAAAACAGTGTGGAGGTTCCTCAAAAAACTATCCATAGAACTCCCTTATGACCCAGCAATAGCATTGCTGGGGATTTACCCAAGAGAGACAGAAATGCTGATGCATAGGAGCACATGTACCCCAATGTTCATAGCAGCAATGTCAACAATAGCCAAAACATGGAAGGAGCCTACATGTCCATCACCTGATGAATGGATCAAGAAGATGTGGTATATATACACGATGGAGTACTACATGGCAATGAGAGGGAATGACATATGGCCATTTGTAGGAAAGTGGATGGACCTTGAGGGTGCCATACTGAGCGAAGTAAGCCAGGCAGAGAAGGACAGAAACCATATGTTTGCACTCATAGGTCTAACAGGAAAACAGGAGAGACCTAATGGAGAACCAGGGGGAGCGGAAAAGGGAGAGAGAGTTGGGGAGAGAGAGGGATGCAGGACTTGAGAGACTACTGAATGCTGAAAATGAACTGAGAGTTGAGGGGGAAGGGGGAGGGGGGAAAAGAGGTGGTGGGGATGGTGGAGGGCACTTATGGGGAAGAGCACTGGGTGTTGTATGGAAAACAATTTGACAATAAAGTATTATGGAAAAAAAACTGAGCAATCCCATCAGAGCTAAATCAGATGTATCACCTCTGCTTAATGTCTTCTAACAGATTCCCACTGAACTCAGACCGAAAGCCAAAGTTCTCACAATGCTACGAAAGGTCCCAACCTGCTGCCTGCTCATTCCACTACATCTCAGGGTGGCCTCATTTGCTGGTGGCCCTTTGTGAAGCTCTTCCTGGAGAAAATCATTTGATTTCACTCCTCTGGCTTTACTCAAATGCCACCTTCCCAGCAAGACCCTCGCAGGTTACTATACCTCAAATTCCAGACTTCCCCTCCCCACCCCTTGCATGATTTTGTTTTTGTTTGTGGTGTCCTAACACTCATCACCACAGAACACAGTTTACGTTTCACTTGTTTCATCTTCCCCCGATAGACTGTAAGCTCTGCGGTGTCACATAATTTCCGTTCACTGTTGCACCCGCAGCACCTAGTATGGTACCTGGTTCAGGAGAGAGGGGAGGGAGGAAGGAAGGGATGGAGAGAGGGCTAGAGGGCAGAGGGAGGTGGGGGGGAGAGGTGAAGGAAGGAAAGGAAGGGAGGAAGGATGGGATGGATGAATGGACAGATGGATGGATGGATGGACAGATGGATAGATGGATGGATGGACAGATGGATGGAAGAAAGAACATGAGAAGTTAGGAGAGAAGCAGGGATGTGAATGGGTTGACCAGGTACTGGAAAAGCAGACTGCCACCAGCGAGGACATAACTGGTGCCCCATGGAGATTGAATCCATGGATTGACCAGGAAAATATCCTGCTCCAAGTTAATTAGTTTATGCTTTCGGACTCTGAGTTGGATAGGACAAGAAAAGATGGGATGGTCTGTGACATCTGCCCATGAACATTCCAAAGGTGGAGATGACCCCTCCAGGAAGTCCCCAAGCTTTACAGTAAAACAGAGACTTGAATCCTGGTCCTGTGCGATCTTAGCCATGTTACTGAACCTCTCTGAGCCTTCTCTTATATAACCTTAAGATCATGATACATTTATATTGAAATGACCACAGCAGTGTTGGAAGAATTAAATAAGAGGACAAGACATCCAGGGCCCGGCACAGAGTCTGGGATTTAAGAAGGGCTGGTGTTACTCCCAGAGACAAGTTATTTGGTGTCTTCATTTCCTCACATGGAAGAAGGACTTTGTAACGGCACCTACTGATGGAGTTTCTGGGAGGGACAGGAGTTGACACTGGGCTCAGAATGATGATGGCTCAGTAAATGTTAGCAGTGCCACCACCTCTGCTGTTGGAGATCGGCTCTGAGGACACGACCTGTGTGCCCAAGGCCCCCTGGCATCACGGGAATGTGCCCCCAAACTACAGAGCCCTCCCTGGAACTATAAAGCATTCACTTCATGGTCCCCTAGTTTACCTCTGATGAACAAAGTCCAAAAGAGGTCAAGTAACTTGCCCACAGCCACGAAGTTTACAGGTGGCAAAAGTACCACTGAACCTCCAAGGGTTAGGGGGAGGTGGTGTCCAACTTTGACACCTCTCTGCTCCCCAGATCCCTAGGGCCACTGTCACCAAGGCCAAACTGCACAGGGAAAAGTGCCTCAACCTGCCCTTCTCCACTTCTGCTGAGAGACTGGTATTTCTCCACAATCCAGACTTTCTCTGGCTCAGGGGGATCTGCAAACCACACCCCATCAATGTGGCAAGCACACCACCAGCCCGGTGCCACGGGCTGGGAGTTGGATGGATACAAGCCCCTCCCACTTCCCAGCAGCAGATGGCTACGTTGGAGGCCAGCTTTCATCTTGCTCCTTTCTGGTACCCCAAGTAATTCAGTAACTACTGCTATTGTTCTTGCATTAAGTCAGAGTCAGGGAAATCAGAATTCCCAAGGAAGAGTGGAAAAGGTAAATGTCCACAGACACACTCGCCCACACACACAGAGACAGCTGCACACACGGGTGCGTGCACACATGCGCACCTCACACTGCAGGAAACCTTAGAGGCCGCGCCACACACCGAGAAACTCGAGAAGCATCATCCTACCAGCGAACCTGCCTCCACAGAGACTGTTCTGCATCTGCTTTTCTCTCCCAGACAGATGCGTTGTCTATCAGCAACCACGTCGCCCTCAGCTTCCCTCCAGGACACGTGGCAGGGGGAAGGCCACGGCCACGGGTGACAAGGGCAGTCTCTGTTACCCTGACGATCGATTAGAATTCCAGCGTTTGCTCCTCCAGGCAATTCCTCCCAAGGAGTTCGGCCTCCGGATGAAATGCTGGGGTTTTTTTTTTAATTCTGTTTGTTTGAATCCCGAACCTTTCAGAGGGAGGGTTCACCAAATGGCCTCTGTTTATTAAATATTTTCTTCTCCCGTCTAAGCAGGGGTTGCGTGGTGTTTTCTGCGGAGGCGCCCCTGCCCTGTCGCTGGGTGTTGCTCTGGGCCCAGGTGCTCCTGGCACCTGCTGGAGGCTGAGAGAAGGGACATCTGGTGCCGGGGCCGTGGACTCCCCCAGAGGGAAGGGGGAAGCAGGAGAACAGAAGAGCAGGCTGCACTGCCTGCCGGCTCCAGCCGGATTTAGTACCTTACACCGAATCTTCGACTTGGGGGGAGAAATCAGCTTTCTGGCATAGAAGTCACGGCCACTGCCAAAGTTCTCAATCTGTTCCGTTCCCTTTACAGGATTCCAAGGAAAGTGGTTGGATCCTGGCTTTTTTATTCTTTTCATCTTGAGAGCATGCATCCTGGCTCAGGTGGGAGGCAGGCAGAGGGAGAAGGAGCAGGATGAACAAGGTAAGAAGCAGGTACAGATTCTGACCTGGTCCATATGCATATATCTGACTCTCCCCCATGATCTCCGGTCTTAGTTTCCTACTCTCTCTAAAGAACACCCTGAAGGAGGCACATGCATGCCCCAATCTCCGTGCCTCCCCATCTCAATATACCTACCTGCCCACTCATCTAGGATCCACGCATCTACTGTCTGTGTGCACGTTTCACAACTGGGTAAACTGAGGCCCAGCAAATACTTGTCAAGCCTCTGTTACATGTCAGGCTTTGTGAGCTTTAGCCACTTGCCTGTGCGTAGGTGAGTGGAGATTAACCCAGCTCCCCCACTGCGCTTCCAATGTTCTTAATCAAGATCCCACTGACCTAGTAATTCCACACCTTGACCGTGAACAGTTTCAGCATTCACTCAACCTGCATTTATTGAGCACCTATTATGTGCCAGCTCCTGTAGCTACTAAATAAGATACTGGCTGCGTCTTTGGGATTAAGAGCCTCCAAGAAAATGCCTGAGTAGCTCTGTGTGCATTGAGCACTTGCATGTGTGTGTGTGTGTGTGTGTACGTGCGTGTGCAAACATGCATTTATACTGAAGGTGAGGACAAACATTATGCAAATCTAAAACGGAGGGATTGCACCGTAGCATAATGTTTGGCAGATTAAAGGAAGTCAGTCTTACTCACCTAGGATTCTAAAACCACACAGGGAGCACGACAGGGACAGCAGAGTCTTATCCCAAGGAGAGTTTCAAATCTAAGGGCTATTCTAATTTCTCCCTTCCCAGCTCTGGCTAATCAACAATGCAGGGAAAATGGCAGCATTTGCTGCTCCTTTCAAAGAAGTTACTAACTTCCCCATTCTGCTCCTTCCCTCACCCCCTTGCCCTCAGTGACCCTCTTAAGGGTTTGGGCATTGTCCTAAATGCGCCACTATTCTATAAGCTGGGTCGTAGGACCCAAGGCGGACATGAGTGGATGGCAGCATTTTTTAAACGTTTATTCATTTATATTGCGAGAGAGAGACAGCGCGCATGGGGGAGGGACAGAGAGAGAGGGAGTGAGAATCCCAAGCAGGCTCTGCACCACCAGCACAGAGCCCGACATGGGACTCGAACTCTCGAACCGTGAGATCATGACCTGAGCCCAAATCAAAAGAGTCAAACACTTCACCGACTGAGGTACCCTGGTGTCCCCGGATGGCAGGATTTTAAGGATGGATTTATTCCACAGTTTGCTATAACTCCATCAAAGAAAAGATAGCCTGAGCAGGACTGAATGTGTGAGACTTCCTGGAGACTGGGGTTCCCTCATGACTTCCAAAGAACGAACATGAGGCTCCCAAGGGCCAATGGAATGGACATTCTAACCATTCACATTCCTCTACAAGATGCCAGTACGTGGAAGAAGGAACCCAAGTGTCTTCTCACCAGGAGAAGCTACCTGTCTTAGGTAAGCCCTTCCGCCATGAGGCAAGTCTACAGGTCCATGAATCACTTAGAAATAAGAGTAAGTGCACATGTGTGTCATACCTGACATATGTGAAGTGTGGGATCATGTGCCCTGTGAGGGGATGCATCACGTCCTCCCCAAACTTCATATGCTGAAGCTCTAACCCCCAATACCTCAGAAAGGGACTGAATTTGGAGACGGCGCCTTTAAGGAAAGGATTACACTGAAGCAAGACCATGAGCAAGGGCCCCAATCCACTGTGCCAGGTGTCCTTATAAGAAGACATGAGGACACTGGAGAGACACCAGGAACATCATGCACGGAACCGTGTGAAGAGGCAGCAGGGAGGCGGCCATCTGCAAGCCGAGGAAGAGGCCCCGCTAAAAACAATACTGCCGCCATCTTGGTTTTGAGCTTTTGGCCTCCAAAACTGTGAGAAAATAAATTTTTATTGTTTAAACCACCCAGTCTGTGGTATTTTGTCATGGCAGTGTGACCAAACTAACACTGATCCAGACAGTAGAGCTGTTGAATAAAATGAAGTAGCACTTAAGGAATTGGTCTACACAAAGTTTCCATGTGCAGGTGACTTTAAAGAAAGGGGCACCTGGGTGGCTCAGTCAGTTACGCGTCCAACTTCAGTTCAGGTTATGAACATGCAGATCATGAGTTTGAGCCCCACATCAGGCTCTGTGCTGACAGCTCAGAGCCTAGAGCCTGCCTCAGATTCTGGGTCTCCCTCTCTCTCTGCCCGTCCTCCACTCACACTCTGCTCTCTCTCTCTCTTTCTCTCTCTCCAAAACAAACATTAAAAAAGTTTTTAATCTATTTTTCCAGAAAAATACACAAAATGGCACCTCTCTATAAAATCGAAACAGTATTTCATTCCAATGGGTGACAATATTTTAAAGCAAGATTGAGGTTTTTTTTTTAATGTTTATTTATTTTGAGAGACAGAGCACAAGCTGGGGGGTCAGGCAGAGAAAGAGGGAAACACAGAATCCGAAGCAGGCTCCAGGCTCTGAGCTGTCAGCACAGAGTCCGATGCGGGGCTCAAACCCATGAGCTGAAGTTGGATGCTTAACCCACTGGGCCATCCAGGCGCCCCGAGTTTGCTTTTTTTAAATTCAATAGGTCAAAACCATCAGACTTTTAGAGTATCATATAAGCGAATACCTCCCTGTCATTGTAGTAGAGACAGAAACCTGAAATAAGACCCAAGATATTTGACTCATAAAAGCAAACAATAATAAATTGGATTCCATTAAACTTAAGAAGTTCTATTCATCATAAAACATCATTAAGAGAGGAAGATGTCAAAGCACACAGTGGAAAATATACTTCAAACACATAAAACTAACAAAGAATTCATACCCAGGATAAACACATCTATAAGAAAATAGACTACATGATTTTTTTAAATGAGTAAAACACCAGATCATACAATACTAAAGAAGAAGTCCAAATAGCCACAGGAAGAGAAGAAAGAAAGGGTGCTCAATTTCATTAGAATCAAAGAAATGCAAATCAAAACCACAACCTACCACAACACATCTGTTTGGCAAAGATGAAAAATCCAAACAGCCTCAGAAATAAGCAATATCCAGCTTCTGTCCTTCTGGATAAATGTATGCACACACGCACCAAAATGCAAGAGCGAGCCAGGCACACACCTACCGAATACAGGTAGAAGAACATCCATAGTCATTATGATACAATAAAAAATATATATTTGGGTCTCCATCCTTGGCTCCTGGCCATGGCTCCTAAAATCTTTGTAATTTCTGGTGAGCTTGGGTGGCTCAGTTAAGCAGCCGACTTTAGTTCGGCTCATGGTCTCACACCCCATGGGTTCAAGCCCTGCATCAGGCTCCAGGCTGACAGCAAAGAGGCTAGAGTCTGCTTCCAATTCTGTTCCTCTCCCTCTCTCTGCCCCTCCTCCACTTGTGCTCTGTCTCTCTCAAAAATAAATAAACATTAAAAAAATTTATAGGGGGGCAGCGCCTGGGTGGCCCAGTGGGTTAAGCGTTTGACTTTGGCTCAGGTCATTATCTCACGGTTCATGAGTTCAAGCCCTGTGTTGGGTTCTATGCTGACAGCTCAGAGCCTGAAGCCTGCTTCACATTCTGTGTCTCCCTCTCTCTCTGCCCCTCCCCCCTCATGCTCTGTCAATCTCTGTCTCAAAAATAAAAAATTTTAGGGGCTCCTGGGTGGCTCAGTCAGTTAAGTGTCAGACTTCAGCTCAGGTCATGATCCCACGGTTCGTGGGTTCGAGCCCCCATCAGGTTCTGTGCTGACAGCTCAGAGCCTGGAGCCTGCTTCAGATTCTGTGTCTCCCTCTCTCCGCCCGTCCCCTCTGTCTGTCTCTGTGTTTCTCTCTGTCTCAATAATAAATAAACATTAAAAGTTTTTTAAATAAATTAAATTTTTTTAATTAAAAAAAAAATTTAAAACGCTACCGTGATGCCTCAGTCAGTTAAGCATCCAACTTTGGCTCAGGTCATAATCTCATGGTTTGTGGGTTCAAGCCACACATCGGGCTCTTCACTGACATCTCCAAGCCTGCTTGGGTTTCTCTCTCCCTCTCTCTCTGCACCTGCCCTGCTCATGTGCTCTCTCCAGCTCTCAAAATAAACTTGAGAGACAGAGGGAGAGAGTACACCTGAAAACTAATTGTGAGTGATGACCACATTTATTAGGTAAAATGGTTACCTCTCTAAGCCTTGGTTTTCCCAACTATAAAATGGGCTGGCTGGATTATATAACTGCCTTACCATACAGCTATGAAGATTAATTAAGGTAATGCATGGGTAGGGAAAGCCTGATAGGGTAGTCGTGGCTTATTTTTTTTGTTTGACATTATCCTGTTTCGAGAGTTGCCAGGAATTATTTGTATCTCTACTTCCTGTCTTTCCAAACATACTCTTGTTAAGACTGCTGGTCCACTAGAAATATACACATATAACCCTGGATGAGTATGTGATTTTAGGAGGCGCCTAGGGGGCTCACTTGGTCAAGCCTCCAAATCTTGGTTTTGGATCAGGTCATGACCTCATGATTTCATGAGTTTGAGCCCCATATCAGACTCTGCACTGACAGCTCAGAGCCTGCCTACAATTCTCTCTCTCCCTCTCTCTCTGCCCCTTCCCCACTCACACTGTCTCTGTCTCTCTCAAAATAAATAAACTTTTTTTTAAAAATGGGATTTTAGAACAAGTGTCTGCTTTTTCCCTCCAAAATACCAAGAAATGACCAAAACACTCACCATTTTTTAAAAGAATAAGTTCAAAAAGCCAAGAAAGTGGGGTAGATCTATGGGAAGGAAATGTTGGGATAACCCCCATGTTGTGGAGAATGGTGGGTACAAAGAGCAAAGAGCGGTTGACACGTTCAAACCTAAAACAAACAAATTCAAAATACTGCAAGTCCCGGGCTGCTCTCAAGTGAAAAGGCTTATGCAGAGTGACATGGTGACCAGCTAGTCAAAAAGAGGAAAGACACAGACACGATGTTCAAAGCTCTATAGATATAAAGAAGAACTTCTAAAATTATATGAGAACATGATGTAAAATTTATACCACCAATCTTAAAAATCCATGCAAAATGAATGACTTCATCGGGAAATATAATTTACTGAAATTGACTCAAGAAGAGGTAGAAAACTCGAGTAGACCCATAACCATTGTAGAAATTGGAAATGCTGTCAAAAAACTACTCAAAACGAGGGACCTGTGAAAGCAATTTGGAAAGAGCTATTAAAATTAAAAACACACATACCTTTCAACTCAGAAATCCCACTCCTGGGAGCCTATCAAATAGAAATGAAAGCACCAGTACATATGAAATGCGTGAGGGTTGTTAATGCAGAATCATTTGTAGAAGAAAAAAGCAGGGACCGGTGAAAACCCTACCGTGGAAAATTACATAGTCATTAAAAAAAGAGCTAGATTTTTAAACAGCTGATTTGAGGCAATCTGCACAATGCATTGACAGTGAAAAAGGCAAGAAGCAGAGAAGCAAATATACATGCATTCTGGTTTTTGCAGAACAACAATCAAAATAATTCCTTCCATGTGTGTTTGTTGTGTGCATGTGCACACGGGCACATGCATTTGTATAATTTTATGAGCACAGCAAAGGCTGCAGAGAGCTGCAAGTCAGGCTGTAAGCCCTGGTTGCAGAGCGAGTGTCCCGGTAATGAGCTGGGAAGGAAAGTGGAGGGGAAGAAGGAAGAAGGAAGACAGAAGAAGGAAGAGGAGGAAGAGGAAGAGGTAGTTTAGAAAAACAGAAAAACAAAAGATTACATGTTAATTAAGGATTCTGTGACAGAATGTTTTCATGCTGTAATTCCTTTTATGCATCATTATATGTGTATGTTTGAATACGCCTGTGTATGCTTGTGTTTTGTGTGCGTTTATGAGTATAAGAAGTGAAAGTAAAAAAAAAAGAAAAACATAAATAAAAGAAACACACCCACCCAAGCTTTTCACAAAGAGTTCCACCAAGCCTTTCAGATACATTAAAAGCCCTAAACCCCAAAAGGCAGAGAATTGCTGAGCTCATTCCATATTGAACCCTGAGGACAAAGCCATACAGGCAAAATCCAAGTACTAATGAAAAACTATAGCTTAGTCCCGCTCACAGACGTAGAAGACATAGAAGTTTGCTTCTATGAGTTGTATTTTGGTACAATCAATTCAGAGTGTACCAAAGAGTCCTACGTCTTGGCCAAGCAGGGCTCACACAAACAATGTGAAGAGACTATGGCTTTCGGTTCCAGGATAGAGAGATCGCAAGTCATTACTCCCATCCTTCCAACAAGAACATGTTGAACAGATTTTGGAAAATCGGTGACTTTTCTTGGATCTATGAAGAAAGGAAGAGCAGACCTCCATGTTGGTTCTGGAGAAACATTGAATCACAGAGTCACGGTCAAGATCTGCTTACCTGGAGCTACAGACTTAAGGACACTTAAATGGTCATTTAGACGGGGGCTGCTGGAAGTCAGGGGCGGACTTGTGTGAGACTGAGAAACTCTGAGGGACCCCACTTCAGGTGTCTCTGATTCTCTGACACCCACCGGATGTCTGAGGATTCTGTTCAATTCTGACACTAGCCACAGTTTGTGCAGATCCCAAAGACTTAATTAAGTCCAATAAGACTGCCCCACCTCAAACATCAGCCACAAGTGGGATGCTTAGGATACTTCTGCTCAGTCAACTACAAATTTGACCATCCCCCTGAGATTCTACGATTTGCCAGAATGACTCCCAGAACTCAGGAAAATATTTTGTTCATATTTACCAGTTTATTATAAAGCATACAACTCAGAAACAGATAAATGAAAGAAAGGCACAGGGCAAGATATGAGAGTGGAAGGCAGTGCAGTTTCCATGCCTTCGCTCGGCGAGACACACTCTCAGTGAATCCTTGTGTTCATGAACCCAAAATCTCTCTGAACCCCACTGTAGTTTAGGGGTGTTCATGGAGGCCCTCATTATACAAGCATAATTGGCCACTGATGACTGAACTCAATCTCCAGTGCCGGAGGTTGGGGTGTGAGGGGTTCCAACCCTCTAGTCAGGACTTGGTCTTTCTGGTGACCAGTTCTGAGCTGAATGGAAGCTATCTTGTGACTGCCAGTCCTGAGTCATCACATTGGCATAAAACCAATAGTACATGCCAAGGATTTTAGGAACTCTGTGCCAGGAACTGGGGATACAAGAGCAAATTCTTATTTTTTACCATACCACAGGGGCCCCCACATATTCATGGGTTTTGCCTCCCGACACTCCATCAGGTTTTCACACTGAAGCACAGAGGAAGATAAGTTTGTGGCTCTTGGGAGGAGATGGAGAAGGAAGAATGGCAGCCATTGTCCAACACCTCAGAGGCTTCTCCATGATAAAGGACCACTCACCAGAGGTGTTACATTGTGAGAGTGTGCCCATGCTCTCTCTCTCTCTCTCTCTCTCTCTCTCTCTCTCTCTCTCTCTCTCTCTAGGAACTTGAAGAACCAGAGACCTCAGCTACAGGGAACATTAAACACAGCCCAGCCCATAGCCATGTTAACATAAAATTTCACACCAAAGGTCTATTTTACCTCTGTTCCTATAAACCAATATATCATACCCAACTTTCAACAAAAATTACAAGGCATGTTAAAGGGCAAAGAATGAAAGGACTGATGAGCTGCAGGGTTCTATTCAGAGAATTCACTACATAACAGGTCAAGAACACAAATTTACATGATCATTCAAATAGACACCGGAAAAGCATTTCATACACTTCCACCTTTTTTTTTAATGGAAACTACTTCCCAACTCAAGAAAGCATATCTACCAAAAATCTAAAATAAATGCCAACATAAGAAATATTTTCAGTGAAGTTAGGAAAAGACAAACTTCCTGATATTATAGCTGCCCTATCACATTCTTCTAGAGTTGGAATAAATGCAGTAAGACATGTAAAGCAGAAGGAATATTAGAAAACATGAACCAGTCATTATGAGTGGCAGATAGGATTGCTACCTGGAAACATGAAGGATACCAACCAAAAAATTATTCTAAGTAATATTATAATCCAGTTAGGTAGCCAGATATTTCATAAATATACAAAAATTGTTTCCTCAGCTGCAGACGAACAATAATATGTCAAAAGGATAATCGAGGGTGCCTGGGTGGCTCAGTCGGTTAAGCATCTGACTTTTGATTTCGGCTCAGGTTCATGAGCTCAAGCCCCACATCAGGCTCTGTGCTGACAGTGCAGAACCTGCTTGGGATTCTCTGTCTCTCTCTCTTCCTTGTTCACATGCTTATGTGTACGTGCATATGCACATTCTCTTTCTCTCTCTCAAAATAATAAACATTAAAAAATTCTTTTAAGGATAATTGAGAAGATATATCTTCTACAGGCAAAGGAGATACACAGGGGGAAAAATCAACATGACAAATATAAAGAAAATTGTATAGGGGCGCCTGGGTCGCTCAGTGAGTTAAGTGACCGGCTTCAGCTCAGGTCATGATCTCACAGTTCATGGGTTGGAGCCCTGCATCGGCTCTGTGCTGACAGCTCAGGGCCTGGAGCCTGCTTCAGATTCTGTGTCTCCCTCTCTCTCTGCCCCTTCCCACCTCATGCTCGTGTCTCTCTCTGTCTCAAAAAATTAATAAACATTAAAGAAAAAAATAAAATTGTATAAATGCATGGAAGTATCTTAAAAAATTATGGAAGTACATGAAAGAAGATCTAAATAACTAAATAAGGCAAGTATTTAAAATCTCCTAAAAGTATTTACATATTCAGCATTCTATCAATTACATTCTCAACAATATGCTTATCTAAATTGATAGGCTATCTTGAAAGAAAATATTTTTTAAATCATAAAAATTCTGTAAAAACTAATGAGGGATACATGTTCTATCTGCTATCAAAAAATATCAGGAAGCTGAGAGAAAAATTAAGATGCTAAAATAACTTAATAAGTGTGTTGCTGATGTAAGAACAGGTAAGTGGATCAGCAAAGACAGAGTGGAGTCCAGAAACGGAATCATAACTTGAAGGAAAGTCTGTACACCACGAAGGTGGCACTGGACATCAGGGAAGGCTGGTGGAACCAACACAAAAACTGGAGATGGCAAGGGGCGCCTGGGGGGCTCAGTCAGTTAAGCATCCGACTTCGGCTCAGCGTCATGAGCTCACGGCGTGTGGGTTCAAGCCCCAAGTCAGGATCTGTTCTGACAGCTCAGAGCCAGGAGCCTGCTTTGGATTCTGTGTCTCTGTATGTCTCTATGCCCCTTCCTTGCTCCCACTCTGTCTCTCTCTCTCTCAAAAATAAACAAACATTAAAAAATGTATTTAAAAAAAACTGGAGTTGGCAGAACGGACTATACATTTGGAAAATTTTAATGATATTCCTCCTTCACACTGCGCATGCAAAATTAAACTGCAGATGAATTAGAGACCCAGACATTAAAAATTAGACTAGTAGACAACATAAGGTAATACTTTTATAATCTTGGAATGGGGATAAAACATTAAGCAACAAACAACAGAAAGAATCAGTAAAAGAAAACATTGATGGGGGCTTGAGCTTGTAATTCATTTTAAACTACTGTTTGGGAAAGACTCTAAAGACAATTACAGGGCCAAGACAAGGAACATTCTGGACCATATTATTTCCATCCTATATGATAGAAATGGGACTGCACTGCAGAGTATTTCAAGAACTCCTACAATAGATTTTTGAGAGAACTAAGATTATCCCCATTTTTTAAATGGGGGTAAATATACATAGGAAATTTAGAAAAGGCAAAGCATAACAGCTGACAAATATTGGAAGAAACGTTCAAGTTTACTTGTAATCAGGGAAATGGATTTCAATCTCAAGCAGTTGGAGCAGAGTCATTTTCACAGTACCCGAGAGAGACTGGCAATTAGTCTCTGAACCCAAGCTCCAGAACTGGCTGGGTTCCCATTCTTTCTGCTACCTTTTTATTCAATCATCCATAATTCAACAAACTATCCCGTACCTTCCACCACACTTGCCCTTACGTTTTTCTAGGCTCATTTTCTGTTACACACACCTTAGATCATAGAAATGTTGAGGAATTTTTAGCAATTCAAAGTCCGTTTTCTCTAAGCATTGGTTTCCTGAAGCTGCCAAAAACAAAGTACCACAAACTAGATGGCTTAAACCAATAGAAATCAGCATCACACAGTTGTGGAGGCCAGAAGTCTAAACCAAGATGGCAGCAGGGCCACACTCCCTCAAGAATCTATATGGAGAGAATCCTCCTTTGCATCTTCCTTGCTTCTGGTGGCCCTGGAAGATCACTGGCATGTGCCAGCATCACGGCAATCTCTGCCTCGGTCTTCAGATGATGGCGTTCTGTCTGTCTTTTCACATGGCAGTCTCCTCTCTGTGTCTCTCTGATGACGGAGCATAAAGCAAGCTGAGGGCCAAACACAAGCTAGCATACCCTGCACCCTCCTCCCCAGGTGGGATACGTGTGACAGTCCTCAGGCACTCTGGGCTGGCCAAGAACAAAGAAAGGAAAGAAAACAAATGGCTAACTGATAGGGATCACAGTCCTCCAGGACCTGAGTCTCCATCAGTTTGCAAATGTCTAAGTAAATTACAAGAAAAAGGCAAGCTTAGCCAGAGCCTCATCTCCTGAAACCTATAGACTCCCATTTCCCAGAGCCCCAACATCACCCTCCCCTCCACAGTGATGTGGGGTACAAAGGCAAGCAGGCAATGGCAGGTAAAAATATATTTCTTTATAACCTGCAGCCCATCGACAGATACTTGAGGCAAATACAGAGTGTATCATTCCTCCGGGAACCTGCAACTTTCCTAATGGTAATGCCTTACTGGAGGAAAAACAACCTGACTTTGACAACAGCAAGGCCTCAGGTATCTTATGTTTTTTTAGCGTCTTGATTTTATTTTGAGAGATAGAGCAGAGAGCAAGTAGGGGAGGGGCAGAGAGAGAGGGAGACACAGAATCTGAGCAGGCTCCAGGCTCTGAGCTGTCAGCACAGAGCCCGACATGGGGCTCGACCCCACGGACTGTGAGATCATGACCTGAGCTGAAGTTGCATCCTCAACCGACTGAGCCACCCAGGTGCCCCTAGAGGCCTTTCTTTTGACTTTACCTCCTCCAACGCCATAGTATACAACCAGTCCTTATTCATAAACCCAGGGCACCTTGTTCTGCCCACCAGTCCTGTCTCTGTGCTTTAATAAAATCATCCTGTTCACAGAGGATATCTCAAGAATTCTCTCTTGGCTGCAGGCTCCAGACCTCCACTGCTCCAAAACTCCATCATCTCTACTCTTCTTATAAAGACACAAGTCACATGGGCTTAAGGACCCGCCCACCATGACCACGTGTTAACTAATTATATCTGCAGTAAACCCAATAAAGTCACATTGGTAGAGACTAGGGATTAAGACTTGAACAAAATTTTTTTTTGGTGAAGTGCACACAATTCAACCCATAAATCAACAATAAAAACAGCAAATTAATGAATACACACAGACTTAGATGGGTCTCAAAGACATTACGCTGAACTGTCTCAAAAGGTTACGTATGGTATTATTCCCCTTATACAACAGTTTCAAAAAGCCTGAACCACATGATGGAGAACCTAGGAGTAGTTGCCGAGAAGTAACAGTGGGGGTCAAGGTGTGACTGCAAACCAGCAGCTGAGGGAGTCTGGAAGGGTGGTAGAAACTTCTGAATCCTGATTCTGGCAGTGGTCACAGGAATCTTCACGTGTTAAAACTCATACAAATGTAAAATCATTTTAAAAACGTTGATTGTTGTGGGGGCACCTGGGTGGCTCAGCTGGTTAAATGTCCAACAACTTCAGCTCTGGTCATGATCTCACAGTTCGTAAGTTCGAACCCCACATTGGGCTCTGCGCTGACAGCTCAGGGCCTGGAGCCTGCTTCAGATTCTGTATCTCTCTCTCTCTCTCTCTCTCTCTCTCTCTCTCTCTCTCTTTGCCCCTCCCTTGCTTGTGCTCTCTTTCTCTCTCTCAAAAATAAGTAAATAAACTTGAAGAACTTTTTAAAAACATGATCGTTACTGTATGATCCTTTAAGAAATAAAATTCAAAGAAGCTGCAAATTAATGTGTTTTGAGACCTTCAGACTCTACTCAAAGAGCAGAAAGGTTTTGAGAGCCATCCAAATATTTACTAAAATTACATCCTGTGTTGTTTCTGCTTCATAAAATCAGCCCTCGGCAGAACTAAATGGTTTTGACATATTCCCAGCTGTCCATGGAGAGCCCTTGATTCGATAGTTTCTCCTCTCTTGAGAACTGTAATGCAATACTGTTTACTCATCATATGCCTCACAGATTGATCATGGTAGAGTCGATCCTACAAAGCCATAGAATTTCTTCTTTAAAAAGAGGAGGGAGGGGTCATAGTGAAACTAAGCTATTTAGATGTAATTAATACAGCTCAGATGTGGAATCTGTTGTTCCAGACAAATCTGTAAGGATCTGATCCTTCCAATCTATCAGAATTACTGTCTTTGGGACTGCCCAGTGACTGTGTTATCCTGCTCCTTGCACACAAAATACCTAGCACAAAACAGGTAATATGTATTTCTTCTTGGTTCAGTCCCTGACGATGTGTGGAGATTTCTCTCCAAAGTAATACAGATGCTTCATGGATGGCATGTTGGCCCACTGTGGGTTCTCACATTGTGGGATCTCAACAATTTTAGTCCATCCTTCACCAACATTCATGGTACCTCGACAACGAACCAATATCTTAGCCTGGAAGTAATGATAATGTGTATTTCTTGATGTTACTCTATGTCCATTATGGGCTGGCTGGCTGGTTGGGGACTCTATCCTACATCACCTCTCTCCAAGATCCTAGCTCCTAGTCAATTTGGCCAAGAAAAATGAAGGGAGACTGAACGTTTCCAGTGGGATCAGGTGGGTTATGCCATGAGAAGACTGGCTACAAAGCCTAATGGCTGAGAACAGTCCCTGGAGTCACACAGGGTAGACTTCACTCTCTGCTCCATCACTTATTATCTCTACAACTCTGGGAAGATCATTGAACCTCTCTGGTTCATCTGTATAATGGAGTAATAATATATCACAACTGTCATGAAGATTCAGTGAATCAACCGCCGACAAATGAACATGTCCTGTGTAAGTCTTTGATATTATCTTCAAAGTAATGAAGATGAGACCACTTAAGGGCTTCAAATAGAGAATGACAGCATCTCCTTTACTTGTTTTAACAATAAATCTCATTCTAGCTATGCTGTGGGAAACGGATTGGAAGGGGATACAGTGGACATCAGGTGGAGATCGAACTGGCGGTCCATTGTGATGTGTGTGCCCACACTGAGGTGTTAAAGGAGTAAGACCCTCTAGTAGCAACTTCAAGTTTCCAGCTAAGAGACTTCATTCATGAAGTTAGTTACCAAGATGTTGGCTTGAGGCTCTGTGGATCATCCAAAAGGGGTGTTCAGCATCCAAGCGGCACCATGGTTCAGCGAAAGGTCTAGGCTATAGGTAACAGTATGAAAGAGTCGACATGGAGGTGAGCAGAGAAGCACATCAGAGTTGACAGAATAACTAAAGGCCAGACTTTCAACAGCACTTAAGGACTCTCAGAGGAAAACGATTCAGAAAAGAAGTAGACGGAGGCATCTGTGTGGCTCAGTCTGTTGGGCGCTCAGCTCTTGGTTTCTGCTCGGGCCATGATCTCACGGTTCGTGAATTTGAGTCTTGCATCAGACTCTGCACTGCTTGGGATTCTCTCCCCACTCTCTCTCTCTCTGTCCCTATCCTGCTCATGTTCTCTCTCTCTCACTCTCTCAAAATAAATAAATAAACTTAAAAAAAATTTTAAGGAAAAAAATAGACAAAGAGAATCCAAAGAGAAACAAGTAAAAAAGAACTAAAGGTAATTAAGAGTCTATTTGTCAGGAGAGGCTTTGGTGTTTTTCTCATTTGGGACATCTCCTTTAGGCATTTTGATGCAAATCCCACTGACTCTGGAGGAGTCCCATAACTTCCATAAATGTCACCCTCCTCATCTATAAAGCCAAATAACATAGAACCCACTTGATGCTATTGTCACTGAGGAGTAATGATAAAATGCACAGGCCACGACACAGAGCACATGGTCCTTAACTAGCTGCAACTGCTACTGTATCATGGCCAGACCCATCGGTAACTTTTCTAAGTGGGGATAGGTACTTCTTATTAAGAGATCGTGTGTCATTACAAACATCGCCCTGAATGGTACCTTTTGCAAATAGTGTCAACATGTGATAAATTCATGGTGGTTCATTAGCTTTAGTGTGAGTATTTCAAACACACTAGTTCATGACCAGCTTGTCCATGGCCTTGATTCTCTCACTCAACCCCGTGTCTCTCTGTTTAAGCAACCGTCCAAGTCCCACCCATATGCCCCTATAGCTTTCTTTCCGAGGGAGCCGTGTTTCCACTACCTCTGGCTACTAGAATCTGTGTTGGGGGTACGGGGCAGGTTCAAGAGGAACCACAAAAGAGAACAGTGACAAGAGTAATTCTGGAAGAAAGAGAAGGTCCCACGATGGCAGGAGTGCACATGACAGGGGGAAAAACTAAGGGCAAGTGAGAGGGAGGGGCTGTGTACTCAGACCACTGCGTAAGCATTAATGCTCACAGAAATGGGAATGACGGGGAGACCGAGGTGACAGCCATTTGCAACTTTCCCTGTGGAGTCAGAGGCAATAACCGAAGAACAGACATAAAATAAAACAAACTGGGCACGGTGCCCAACCTGCCAGGCATCTGTACCTAAAGGCAAGCGCATGAAATACGCCCCCAGTAGAATCAAGTTGGGGGAGATGGTGGGGACAGAAAAACGGGACTGTGCCGCATTATTTAGGAGGGTCACAATTGTTGGCCAGGTCTCAGCTGCCTTGGCCAAGTTTTCCTTGAGTTATTTCTCCCAAGTTAAGATGCACTCTTCAGGAGGCCAAGGATGGCCAACTGTTCAATTCTAGGACTGAAACGGGAAGTTATCAAGGCAGAGTTCCACGTTGGGTCCCGAAGACTTTATCATGGGTCAATAGATGCAGCGTCTCCTTTCGCAGGAAAAGAACGTTTCTGCAGAACATCTCTTCCTTTCTCCTCCTCATCTACCACTACTCCCTGCTCCCTGCTTCATGCAAAACAGTTTCCAGCCACCATGACCTTCTAGTAAAGTCTCTGACATGACCAGTGCTCTCCTGTCTCCGTGTCTCCGTAGGAGGCACCCTTCCCCTTCTGCACTTTGACATCCTTCTGCATGTGGAAGGCATCACTTCTGAACACTCAGGAGACCCCAAGGTCTCCCAACGGGTGCCGAACCAAAAACAACCTAGTAAGAGTTAGGGGGAGGGGCTTGGAAGGACATATTGGGAGTGGAACGATTAAAGAAGCATAAAAATATGAATGTTGTTTTCATTTTCATGAATCCTGGAGAAAATTAGTTGAGTAGATACTTATAATACAATGTGCTAAGGGCTCGAATTTAAAAGTAATAAAGTGACTTAGAAAAAGAGATGAAAGGGGCACCCGGGTGGCTCAGTCGGTTGAGTGTCTGACTCTTGGTTTTGGCTCAGGTCAGCGTCTCACATCTCTGCCAGCACAGAGCTTGCTTGGGATTCTCTCTCCCCTTGTCTGCCCCTTCCCTGCTGGGGCTCTCTCTGTCTCTCTCAAATAAATCAATAAAACTTAAAAAAAATAAAAGAAAAAAGATGAGAGATCCACTTATTTTCAGGGTGAGGAATTTCCAGAAGGGTTTCATATAGGAGGGAATATTTGAATGTCACCCCCAAGGCTGAGGAGAAATTGTCAAAGCAGTCAAGATGTGGGGATTTTTCAGCCCACACAGAATTTCTGATGCCACAAGTAATGCTTAAAAAAAATTATTTATATGCTCATTACAAGACATACTTCTGGAACAAAATAACTCAAAAAGATTGAAAACATAATAAAAAGGCAAAATGTCAGTCAACTGTGGAACAAAAAGAACATGGAATTAGTAATTTAAATGTCAGGGAAAAAATCAGAATTAAAGGTGACAGACATCAAAAGGGACAGAGAAGAATATTTTATTAATAAAAGATGATCAATTAAGCAACTATAAAAGTCATGAAATGGTATGCACCAGATATCAGAACTTCAAAATAAATACATATACCAAAATCATTCCGAATTCCAAGGAGATAGTAACGTATTTCCTGCTCAGACGTTCCCAGATCAAAGAAAAATACAGAAGGGATTTCTATCATGACAAGTAACAAGTCAGAGTAAACACAGATACATGCTCATAGATCATGTTTCTATGTATGTAAATATTCAGGTATGCACTGTATTTATATTGTGCACCCAGAGGACATGCATCCTTTGAAAATAAATTTACCATTGGGGGCACCTGGGTGGCTCAGTAGGTTAGGTGTCCGACTTCCACTCAGGTCATGATCTCGCAGTTCGTGAGCTCGAGCCCCATGTCAGGCTCTGTGCTGACAGCTCAGAGCCTGCTTCTGATTACATGTCTCCCTCTCTCTGCTGCACCCCCACTTGTGCTCTGTCTCTGTCTCCCAAAAATAAACAAATGTCAAAAAAAATCAGAAAATAAATTTACCAATGGGGCACCTGGGTGGCTCAGTAAGATGAGTGCCCAACTCTTGATTTCAGCTCAGCTCATGATCCCAGGGTCCCTGTGTGTGGAGCCTGTTTTAGAGTCTCTCTTTCTCTCTTCCTCTGCCCCTGTCCCCTGATCATGAGCTCACTCTCTCTCTCTCTCTCTCTCTCTCTCTCTCTCAAATAAATAATAATAAACACATAAATTGACCCCCCAAAAATCACTGTTTTTAAATTTTTTTAATGTTTATTGATTTTTAAAGGAGAGAGAAACATAAGATGAGCAAGGGAGGGGCAGAGAGAGAGGGAGACACAGAATCTGAAGCAGGCTCCAGACTCTGAGCTGTCAGCACAGAGCCCGACGCAGGGCTTGAACTCACAATCCATGAGATCATGATCTGAGCTGAAGTTAGACACCCAACCGACTGAGCCACCCAGGCGCCCCCTAAATGTTTTTAATATACCATAAAAAAGCCCTCAAGTTCAAAAACAGCCAGAATCTTAAAATGTGCATAGAGGAACTAATGTGGTAAGTCTAGAAATGATTAATAAATGGCCAAAAAGCAAGAGCAAGTAACAGCATTACTAAAACTACCCATCTTTAGATTTAAAACTGTGTTCTAAATCACTCTTCGGTTAAATAGAAACTATGAACTGAAATTATGACCTGTTTAGAAAGGAACTAGAATGCTACATATCTAAATTATGGAACATACTAGCAGCCTTCTCAAGAAAACTCGTAACTTCAAATGCTCATATTAGAAAACAAGGAAGATGGAAGATAAACGAGCTAAACATTCCACTCGGAAAGCTGGACAAGAACAACCAAAACAACAATAAAAAAAAAAAAAGGAAGAAAATAAAAAGAAGGAATGAATAAAGATAAAAGCAGGAACACACGAAATAGAAAACAAAAGAAAAATACGGGACTGCAGCAATAAAACCAAAAGCTAGCTTTGTAAAAAGAGCAATAAAATAAACAAAGTTCCCACAAGACCGATCCAGGAACTGAGTACGAATAATCATTTAAAAGAATGATAAACAGCGTATAACTACAAACGAAAAGGAGCTTTATAGTATATATAAATGTGCATCAATAAATCTGAAAACTTAGATTAAATAGGCTATTATTAAGAAGTTTTAACTCACTGAAGCCAGTTGAAAAAGGGCTTTAAAAAGCAAAGAGAGAGAAAAAAAGTTAGCGAAGGATCAAACTCTCCCCAATCTATAGGCTCAGATAGTTTTTATGGGTGAGTTCAACCAACATTCTCACAACCAACAGTCTGTATTTTGTCGTGATCACATTAGGACACTGGAAAAGATAGAAAACTTTCCAATTTATTCTCAAAGACAAACATAAAAGCTATACAAAACCCAGACTGTATTTCTCCAGAAACAAAGGCCCTCCAAAGAACAAAGTAATTTAAAGCATAAATAAGAATGCCAAGAATTACAACAAATGACAGTGATCTACACCAAGACAGGCCCCCGGAGAATTTCCTCTGGAATATTACATGGTTCATCATGAAGATTTCTGAAATTATCCACTTTCCCGAAATTAAGGAGAAACGCTACATGGCCACCTCAAGACTAATAATTTTAGGGGCGCCTGAGTGGCTCAGTTGGTTAAGCGTCCAACTTCACTCAGGTCATGATCTTGCAGTTCGTGAGTTCGAGCCCTGCTTCAGGCTCTGTGCTGATAGCCTGCTTCAGATTTTGTGTCTCCCTCTCTCTCTCTGCCCCTTCCCTGCTCATGCACGCTCTCTCTCTCTCTCTCTCTCTCTCTCTCTCTCTCTCTCTCTCTCTTTCACACACAAAAATAAAATAAACATTTAAAAAAATTTTTTTAAACTCGTAATTTTAATAAATATATACCTAATTCCCAAGAAAAACGCACAGCAAGCTAGAAAGAAATAGAATCTATCCCAAAACTAACACTTTGGAGTGAAACATTTACAGACATTTCAATGACAATAAAGAACTAAATTTAAAAGTTTACCATCACTGCTATCATTCAAAATTGGTTGGGACACTGTAAACATTGCCTGGAGTCAAAAAGAACAAAAACAAAAGCAAACAAAATACCCTGTGAGTTAGAAGGATCAAGAAAACCACAAATTGTCATTACTTGTATATGTTTTAATTCCAGACCTAAAAACAACAAAAACCTCTGCGAAATCAACTGCATTTTTAAAATTAATTTTTAAATTGAGCCTGGGTGGCTCAGGCAGTGTCTCAGGTCATGAAGTCATGGTTTATTGGTTTCGGCTCCGGGTCGGGCTCTGTAGTGACAGCTCAGAGCCTGGAGCCTGCTTTAGACTCTCTCTTCCCCCCCTCTCTCTCTCTCATTCCCTCCCTCCTGCTCACAACATTAAAAAAATTTTTTTAATTAATAAGAACATGATGAAGGTGGCCAAATGCAAACAAAAGTCAATAGTACTCCTCGGTGCCAATACGAATTTACAGTGGGAAAATAAATCCTAATTATAATCATACCAGTTAGTTCAAAATACCTGGTTATAAGCATAAAGCATAACAAAAAAATGCACAAGATGTAAGGAAAATTACACAGTTATACTGAAGTTCATTCAAAAAAACCTTAGGGCGCCTGGGTGGCTCAGTCGGTTAAGCGTCCAACTTCGGCTCAGGTCATGATCTCACAGTTCGTGGGTTCAAGCCCCATGTCAGGCTCTGTGCTGACAGCTCAGAGCCTGGAGCCTGCTTCAGATTCTGTGTCTCCCTCTCTCTCGCTGACCCTCCCCTGTTCGCACTGTGTCTCTCTGTCTCTCAAAAATAAATAAAAAACAGCAAAAAAATTAAAAACAAAGAAACCTTAAAATATTAAGTATTAATCTTTTATTTCTTTTATTTTCATCTTTTTTATTTAAAAAAAAATTTTTAGTGTTTATTTTTAAGAGAGAGAGAGACAGAGAGACAGAGAGAGAGACAGCACCTGAGCACAGAGGGTCAGAGAGAGAGGGAGACACAGAATCTGAAGCAGGCTCCAGGCTCCGAGCTGTCAGCACAGAGCCCGACGTGGGACTCAAACCCACAAACTGTGAGATCATGACCTGAGCCAAAGTCGGACACTTAACCGACTGAGCCACCCAGGCACCTCTATTTTCATCATCTTATTGGTTAACCTACTGTATCAATGTAATCCCATGACAAATTACAATGGGATGTTTATATGAAACTTAATAAACTACAAAAATTTATCTGAAGAAGCAAACATGAGAGAATCTGACCAAAAAATCTGGTGTTAGGAGGTGGGAGGAACAGCCAAAGGTACTCTGTGTATACAAGAGTATATGCAAGAAACTATAGGAATGAAAAGAACATGGTTCTAGAGAGATGAATGAACGGAGCAGAACAGACAATACAGAAACAGGGGGAAACTTTGACTGTACTACTGAGAAAACTCACTATTCAGAGTGACATCAGCAAGACGGTGGACTAGGAGGTCTTCCAACAAAAACAAAGATTTAACAACTAACCCTCAATGAACATAGTTCTGAGAGGGACACCTGGGTGGCTCAGTCAACTAAGGATGGCTGCACAGGGAAGTGAAGAAAATACTTTATTTGTGTCACCTCACCCCCCAGAATAGCACAGCTCAGGGGCAAGAGGGATCCAGGGGGCCCCAACTGCCCCCACCATGGGGAAAAGGAAAAGCAGGAAGACTCCAGCAGTCTGCGCCATGGAGAACTTCCACAGCCCTCAGACCATCGCAGACACCTGCAGCGTTCACTGCTGAGGACCCCCGTGGTCTTGGCCAACACCAACCCAACGCTGACCCCAACTAACCGAGCTGTCTGGAGCCCATAGTGTGCATCTCTACTCCTGGAGCCAGAGCCGTGGCTGCTACTGCACACCCAGAGTGAGAGCTGTGCCACCAGGACCAGCACCAACGCACACCCCACCCAGTGTACCCATGCCCATGCCCATCTGCACGTGAACATATTTCCCCTCAGAAGGCAGTCTACTCAGCCTGAAGGAAGTGACTCCTCCTCCCCTCATTCAAATGCATAGACACCCGGGCAGGGCTATAAGTAAGTGAAAGATCAAGCAACATGACACCACCAAAAAGACAAGACACCACACACTAAATTTCCAGTAACTGACCTGAAAGAAATGGGAGATCTATGAACTGCCTGATAGAGAACTCACAGTAATTGTTTTGAAGACGCTCAGCAAGCCACAAGAGAACACAGACTACTGCATGAAATCAGGAAAATAATACAAGAAGTTCAACAAAAAGAGAGAAATCACAAAACAAGAATCGAACAGACAATCTGGAGCTGAAGAATACAATACATTTAAATTTAAAATGCAGAGGCACCTGGGTGGCTCAGTTGGTTAAGCGTCTGACTTCGGCTCAGGTCACAACCTCGCAGGTCATGGGTGTGAGCCCCACATCAGGCTCTGTGCTGACAGCTCGGAGCCTGAAGCCTGCTCCTGATTCTGTGTCTCCCTCTCTCTCTGCTCCTCCCCTATTCACACTCTGTCTCTCTGTATCTCAAAAATAAATCAATGTTAAAAATTAATTAATTAAAAATGCAATAGTTTCAGCAGCAGACTTGACAAAGCAGAACAAAAATTATCAAGCTCAAAGCCAAAACACCACACACAAAAAGAAAACTAAAAGGCCTATCTCCCTGAAAAACACAGAGGCAAAAATTCTCAACAAGACGACCAAACCAAATTCAACAGCATGTGACCCATATACTGGGGCGCCTGGGTGGCTCAGCGGGTGAAGCATCTGACTCTTGATTTCAGCTCAGGTCATGATCTGAGGGTGCAGAGCCTGCTTGGGAATTCTCTCCCTCTCTCTCTCTGCCCCTTCACTGCTCTCTCTTTCTCTCTCTTTCAAATTACATAAATTTTTAAGAAGGACTTTATACCATAATCAGGAGGGATTTATCCCTGGGAGGCAAGGCTGGTTCAACATACACAAATCAACAAATGGGACCCATCATACTGATAGAATGAATGTTGAAAATTATCTGATCATCTCAATAGATGCAGAAAAAGCATTTGACAAAATTCAACATCCTCTCATGATAAAAATTCTCAGCAAAGTAGGTGGAGAAGAAACAAACTCAACAAAAGGTAGTCACATATGCCGAGCCCACACTAGCGTCACAGTCAACGGTGAACGGTTGAGGGCTTGCCCTCTAAGATCAGGAACAAGACAAAGGTATCCTCTTCTCACCACTCTTATTCAACATTGTACTAGAAATCCTAGCCAGAGCAATTATGTAATAAAAAGAAACAAAAGACATCCAAATTGGAAAGGAAGAAGTAAAGTTGTCTCTGTTTGCAGATGGTGTAATCTTACATAGAGAAAATCCTAATGACTCCATCAAAAAAAAAAAAAAAACCCATGAGAACTAATAAATGAATTCAGCAAAGTTGCAGAATATAAAATCTACATACAAAAATCAGTTGTATTTCTATACACTGACAGGGAACTATCTGGGGAATAAAGGAAACAATCCCATTTGTAATAGCATCGAAAACAATAAAATATTTAGGAACAGATTTAACCAAGAAAATGAGACACCTATATATATGATAAGAACCACAAGATATTGATGAAAGGAACTAAAGACATACAAATAAATGGAAAGATATCCTATGTTCATGAAATGAAGATTTAACATAGTTAAAATGCCCATACTACCAAATTTACCGTAGACACAATGCAATTGTCAAAATTCCATTGGCATTTTTCACAGAAACAAAAAATAAAACTCCTATGGAGCCAAAAAGACCCTGAATAGCCAATGCAATCTTGAGAAAGAACAGAGCCGGAATCACCAGGCCTCCTAATTTTAAGCTGTACTGCAAAATTTTAAAGCCGAGTTCATACGGAGAATAGATCAGTAGTTACCAGGGGCTAGGGGGTGAGGAAAAGGAGATGTTGACTTAAGACCAGTTATAATCTTCCAGATATATAAGAAATGAAGTCTACACTGCCATGTCATTGCATTTATAATAAGCCAAGATATGAAGATAATTTAAACACCCATGAAGGATGAATGCATAAAGTGAGCATAGTATTATGTTGATATTATACAGATGTTATAATATAAATCTTATAATAAACATTTATGTATCATATCCATACATATAGCTATATATTATATATATTACAGTTTTTTAAAAAACTGAAATCCTGCTGTTTCCAAGAACAAGATGAACACAGAGGACATTTACAGTAACTGAAATAAACCCAGGAAGACCCAGAAAGACGAATACCATATGATCTCGCTTACATGGACCATGGGAGAAGGAAATGAAAGGGGAGATGTTAGTCAAGGGATATAAAGTTTCAATCATGCAAGATGAATAGATTCTGAAGACCTAATGTATAACAATGTAACTCTACTTAACAATACTGTATCATATGCATGGAATTTACTAAGAAGATAAATCTTTAAGAGTTCTCACTGCACGGGCGCATGAACACACACACACACACACACACACACACACACACACACACACTAATAATAACTGTGAGGTTATGAAGTGATGTATATGGTGATTAGTTTGATTGTGGTAATTACTTCACTATGTAAACCTGCACCAAAGCATCATGTTATATATCTATCAATTATACCTCAGTAAGCTGGGGAGACCTTTATTTAATAAGAAAAATAAGCCTTCTACATGTTTAAAAAAAAAACTAACTCACTTTGTGTGGGTAGGCAGAGAAATAGAGTATTTTCCCATAATATACACCATAAATAAAATTAATTCCAGATTGATTTTTTAAAGCATACAAAGCAAAAAATTAAATATATTAGAAAAAAAGAAAAAACTTCATAATGGAAAAAAATATAAATTAAGATCATAAACAAATAAAATAATAGCATTTACTACCTTCAAAATATAAATGCCTGTGAGTTGTAAGATACTATAAATTGAATTAAGATACTATGACAAATGGGAAAAAGATACAATTTAAACAGCAAGTAACACAAAATATTAATGGCAAAGGGGCAAGCAGTGCTTCCTAGTTAAACCTAAACTCCTGATCAATTTCTTTTGTCTTTTCCTCTCTCCATTCCAGACATTATAAACTTCTTGCAGATTCTGGGAAAACTGTAGCTTTCTGATAAAAAAAAAAAAAAAAAAGGACAGATGCCATCAGCACTGCTACTTTTGTGATCAAGAGGAAAAAGCCAAGCCACTATGGAGATCCTAATGATGCCAAGACTGAGTCACAGACCAAATGCCGACAGCCTCATACCTCTAGGTTTCTCGTTGTATAAAAAAAAAAATAACCCCTAATTCATTAAAGTCATTGTTAATCGGGCTCCCCATTCCTTGCAAGGGGCACTTCCAAATACTATCAATAATATAAAAGAAGCACAAGACGGTTCACCGAGATAGAGACAAACAACCCAACCAAAACCAGGCAGAGGTCAGAACAGGTAATTTCGAGGAAAAAGAGAAACAAACAAACCTGATTAAACTTTCAAGAATAAACTTGTAAAAAAAAATAAAGGGGGGTATGTTAAACAGGGAGATGTCATTTTTCAGTTTTCATCCCGACAACAATTAAAAAGGGAGGACCCCAATATCCCGTGTTGCCAGAGTGTGAGGAATCATGATCACCACCCACTGCCGTTCCCTGGCACCGCCATTTTGAATGCCAGTGTTCTTGGGGTCATTTAATCAAAATTGTAAATGAGCTTTCCCTGTGATCCAGCATTTCCACTTAAGACTCTAACTTACCAAAAAAAAAAAAAAAAAAAAAAAAAAAAAGAAGTGTGCATGACCAAAGATACATTTTCGAGGATCATTGTCGGATTGTTTGCAATATTAAAAAATGGGAATACTACACCAGGCAGCAATTTAAAAGAGTGATGGTGACTCTATGTACTGAGAAGAATTCCCAAGATGTGTTGTTTTATTTTCAGAGGTTTTTGTTTGTTTGTTTGTTTGTTTGTTTGTTTGTTTGTTTTTGGAGAAAGACTGAGGGAGAGGGCACACACAAGCAGGGGAGGGGCAGAGAGAGAGGGAGAGCGACCCAAGCAGGCTCCATGCTGTCAATGCACCCAACTTGGGGCTCGATCCCACGAACCATGAAATCACGACCTGAGCCGAAACCAAGAGTCAGACACTTAACTGACTGAGCCACCCAAGAGCTCCGATACATTGTTTTAAAATAAAGTTTCAGACATGCTGACACTGAGTATACACTTTCCGGATGAATAAACATGAACACCTGGTTGAATGAGTGAATGATCCCAAGTATATTGATTAAGTAACAAAACTACAGAGAACAATCTTGGAGGACGAACACCAAGTTGTTAAAAATGGATACATGGGGCGCCTGGGGCTCACTTGGTTAAGCGTCCGACTTCGGCTCAGGTCATGATCTCGTGTTTGTGGGTTTAAGTCCCTCATCCGGCTCCGTGCTGGCAGCTCAGAGCCTGGAGCCTGCTTCAGGGTCTGTCTGTCTGTCTCTCTCTCTCTCTCTCTCTCTCTCTGCCCCTCCCCCACTTATGCTCTGTTTGTCTCAGTAATAAATAAACATTAAAAAAATTTTAATGGACATATAATGGAAGAATAATGATGGACTAGGTTGGGGATGTGACCCATGCAGAGTTTGGGAAGTATTATTTAAGTCATCTGAAGATGATCTCAAAAATATCAACATAAAGCTTAAACTGGAACGAAATACTGCTTCAAGAATTCAGGATACAAATTTCAGGGGGTGGGACCAGTTTGAGAGAAGCCATTGAAAACCCATTAGAACAAAGTTTAGGCAGTGTCATCCTGGATCACCTTACATCAAGCAATATGGATTCTTCAAATGATGATGCAGTCCAAGACTCACATGATCATCAGACAATCCTGTATGCAAAGACACAGGCGGCTGCCACATATGTAACAAGACTCATTAATAGTCATGATTGGAAGACTCAAGTTCATTACAGCTGTTAAATGTAGATAATCATCAGACAGATCCCCCACCATGTTTATTTCCAGACTCTTGGCCAGAGAGGCTGAATCGCTTTGGTAGCTCATTTCTGAAGACAGCCTTCTAACCCTACTTCTCCCAATGAATCATGCCTCCCAGGACTAATACAGCCCCCTAATACAGCCCCCTCCTCTCAAATCTGGACTAGCCCTAGGATTTACTTCTGACCAACAGATTACAGAAACGATTCAGGTCTAGCTAACGGTAGGGTCCACTGGGTCTTCTGGAATGCTCACTCTTGGAGATTCACTGACTCGGACAAGGCAAATTCCTTGAGACCACCATGAAAATCCCGACACGATATGGAGAGGCCCTGGGCAGGAGATTCACTGCCCAGCTCCCAGCTGGCCACCAGCATCTACTGCCAGCAGAGTGAGTGACCCCAGGCAAGCCTTCAGAAGCCACTATTTTACCAGAAGTGTGTGAGAGACACAGATGAAAACTGCCCAGCAAGGCCAAATTAATCCACAGGACTGTGACCGACAATAACAAATTGTTTTAATCCTCTATAATTTTAAGGTAGTTCACATGTAGCAACGAATAACTGGAACATCCATTTTCCAATAAGACAGTGGTCCTACAGGAGGAATGAATGGAAATTATGGTGTGGAAGTGCAGGGAGGCATCCATAGTTTTCGTCAAGACTTAATAAGTCACTTACATTTATTGCTCATCTTGTGCCGCTCTTTCTAGAACTCATTTTGTGAAATCCACTAACTCAGAGACAGATACTATTATGAACCCCATTTTATAGATGAAGACACTGAGGCTTTAGAGAGTCAGAATAACTTGCTCAGGATCACCCAGCTAGTTATCAGTGAAGCCAGCAAATTCACGAAATTACTTATTCTCTCAGAAAATACTGATAGAGCACTTGAATGATCAGGTACTTATAAAAGGACACCAAGCCCCTTAAAGTTCAAAATTGTCATTGGTTTCTAAAGCCCCTGATTTCTAGGACTCTGGTGGTTAAAACCGTATTTCAATGACTTCCTAATGATGGAATCAACAAGGCACAAACACCATGTTTTCAGGGCTAATTCAATGAACTTCCTGGATATCCAAGATGTGCCCTCCCAGGTCTTAGAGTCTAGGAATAAAAAGATGAAAAAGACACAGCCCCTGCATTCCAAACCATCAGAGCCCATGTAGGGAGGGAGGAAAGAGAAAACTCACAATACATACAGTAATTGAAGTCTGTATGAAGCATTTTAAAAGCAGTGTTATAAAATCAATTCCACATTGATTCGGTATATCAATTATCTAAATTTATTTTAACATAAACTCAGATCTTCCTGTGTGAAATTGTCAGATTCCTACATCAATACTGCAAGTATTTCATTTAACCTAAACAAAGTGGCTCATGGTGCCATATGGAATCCTCAAATGGAAGCCAAAGCTTCAAGACTCCTTGAGGTGACCTTTTCTTCAACAAAAAAACAACGTCATCTGAGCCACTTCTCTGCCCACCGGGAAAGGGCATGTTCTGAAGCTGGGTTTGCCATATGATGCAGGGTCCAAAATGTCAAGGAGCCATTGACTTCGTATTTGTGCCAGTACATCGCAAATATGGTTTCTTAGAGTGGTGGGGCTGGGCTCAGCCCCAACGTGCCAGATGGTACTGAGTACTCAAGAATAAAGCCATCTGTAGAACAACTCCTTCTATGGCCGCTATGATTTGTACTGATTATCAGCCTCTATCAGAATGTGTTTAGAACTCTTATCTATGGATAAGCCTGCCCTCTTCATTACAGCTTGGGGTTTAAGACTATACTTCCGTCCAGCTCTACGAACAGGAGAGACATAACGAATGAATACTCTGTGTCCCTCCCCCCAATGTTGGTCTCGATTTGCATTATGCCGCCTTCATGGGAAACGCGTAGACTTGGAGGCAATTTAGACCCACTGTCAGGAAGGCTAATCTAACGACACAAGATGTTAACATGGGATTGACCTTGGCTTTGAATTCAATGTGACAGAATAAAATATTAGAAGAATTAAGTGCTGGATTTCATTTGGCCAACTATGACACTCTTCAGTCTTAGACAAAAAGCCTATTTAACTACAAATGGCGCACGGATGGGGTCTGGCATCACAGGCTCACCCATGTGTAGTATTTACATGGCTACCTGTAACAATAAAAACTCTTCACTGTTTATTTGTTCCAAGCTGTTAGGATGTATAATACCTTATAAGAGGATATTTCATGGTGATGAAATTCTTCTCTGAATCAATTCTGGCCCCAGTAGGTTGATACATTATCTCCTCACCATGCTCAGAGCACTAAGGTACTCATAAAATGAGTTAATGACCCATTTAAAAATGCCCTTTATGGAAAAAATCACTTTTCTATTCCAGGAAGCCGACATTACATTATCCTCATAATTACAATGTGATCACATCTAAGGACTATTTACATGGAGGCACTTCCTAGGCACTAGAAATTATCTGATGGTCAACAATTCATCTGGGATTGACGGTTAAAGAAAAATATGAAAGTTACTTCATATTAGCCATCAAAACACTCCCTTGTGGGATGGTCCAGATATCATGCTGACTTCACAGACCCATACTGCATGAGGAAACTTCTGGATCATGGTAGATTGTTTCTCAAGATGGCTCAAAGGAATCCTAAACCAAACGAAAGTTTCTATTGCCATAACCAAAGCTCTCTGCCCACTGTTTACAACACAGGGCTTCCCAGAAATGTTTTTTTGAGGACATTTATGTGCAAGAGACTTCAGGAACTCTGGACAGGAACCTAGACCCGTCCTCACCACACTCCATCAGGCTCCAGAGAGTTCTCCGTATGAAAGAGACGTACAGATTACCTAGATACTTTATGCTGTTGTAAGAAGAGATCCCCCGAGAAGAACACTCTGGCTTCCATAAATCAACCCACCACGTGCAGTATAACTCAACCTTACTATTCCGGACTTAACCCGTGTCTCATAAGACAAATATTTCATGATGAAAATATTCCGGATTTGGTTTCTCCTCTGTCTATACATTCCTCCTTTTAACCGGGAGTGTTTGCTTTTTCTCACAAAGAACTGAACCTGTCTTAAAATTGAGCCCATAAGCCCAAGGCCACATAAAGTTCAAAGCACCGCCTGACTTTCATGATCATTACTTTACCAATAAAATTAGACATTCTTCCAAGAGGGACATGACAAGGGCAGAAAATCCCGTCTCGGGCTTCCTGTGATTGACACCCTAGAACCTCCGTCCACCAACTTGCCACAGACCAAAGGGAAGAGTGATAGTTCAGTGACCTCTGCAGTTGCCCCTGTATTTTATTAAACACTAGAACATAACACAATACTCTCGTGTCCAAAAAAAAAAATCAGTCAAATAACTCAAGAAGCAGTCTCCTATGTGTTGGAGATCATTGATTCGATAATAATTCTGTGCATTTGTGTATATGGTGGAGAGTGGAGGGGGGTTGTTTTTATTTTACTATTTTATTTTACCGATAACCTCTCATAACTACTGAGAAATTGTCCTAACAATAGAAAATTCTGAATGAATTCTTTTTAAACGAGGGAAGGATCAAGTGGGCAATGTCCTATGTTACCTCTGAGTGCACTGAGGGTACCCATTGTCTATCAAAGGGAGGTCACTTACCGAAGTTGTTTTCTCTATGATGTCTTGATCCAACCAGATATTTCTTCCCCAACAGAAAACATAAATAATACATTCCACAGATACATTATCTTGGTTCCAAGAAGTTAATCTTTAAAGATCTGTTTTAAAAGGATCGATACCAGAGAGAATATATACAGCATATTGGATTTACATGTGTCAGATGCTTTAATTTCAGAGGCCTTTTATGCAGCGTTGGTTCCTGTACGGCGGCCCGTCTTTAGGTGGCAGTTCTAGTTACCTGACAACCTCAAAATGAGGAGCGACCTAAACCTGTCAGGTCCTCTTAACCAAAGGCCAAATTTCAGTCCCAAGGCCAATTTGGTTCCATTTTATTTATGTAGAACAGTGACACCTAGTGGCGGGGAAGGCAAATCACAAAAGAGAATTCTCCAGTGGTACCTCCGACCCCTCAAGGGATCCTTCATTTTTCATGGGAATTAGTGAAAAAGGTGACCCACCCCTCAAATGGCTTAAGCATTTTCTTGGCTGAGCACTGGGCTTATTTTAAAGACATCCAGGGGCTTAAATTGAAGGGCCATCTCAGTGGGCTGGGCCTACTCCAGCTGCCCTGGGAGGTTACAAACCCAGTAGAATGCTCAAGACTGGGAGGGTCTATGGGAGACCAGAGAAGGTACTGGTGTAAAGAGGCAGCAAATAGGGCACCGCGGCTCCTCAAAAGCCAACTGAGCACACTGGACAATGACCCAAAGATTCTGGAATAAATGGCATATTGAGGAAATTTTACTGGTAAGCAGATAGATGGTACAAGAACTACAAATACGAAGCATCATCACAGCCTCACTGGTTTTCCGCCATTAGACTGTGAGTTACTTGAGAGCAGAAACTATTATCTTTTCCTCTTGTGAAAACCAGCTACAGATGTCTGACAAACGGCAGGTACGCGGTAAATGCTGAATGGAAGAGAAGGAAAGTAATAACAGAGAATGAGTCAGTCAGATGAGTAGTACTTCTGGGAAAACAGCGTAAGACAAGAAACGGGCAACATACTTCCACTAAAGCCAAGACCGCTTTTAGCCCACTTGATGTAGTTAAATGATAGTAGTCATGGTTGGCCTCCAGCGAACAGGTACCATGCGCTATTCAGACTCAGTCCCCTCTTAGAATTCCCGTTGAGCGTCTGAGAAACCAAACGACATTTGCCTAGTGAGGGACCTGCAGAGTTGGGGCTCTACCCCAAGCAACTGTCTCCAAGCATCCTGTTCTTCAGTGAACTCTGAAGAACTGCCTGTCCTCAATGAAAGTGGTTAACTTGCAAAAGATGTATACACTTTACAAGACTCCTTTAAGGAGTAAAGTCTATTATTGCATTGAAAATATGATTTGCGCCTATTTCATCAATGATTCTGTTACACCGACGGAATCTCACGCTTACGGACACCCTGCCACGGGCTGTCGGTGCTGGAATTGTCCATGCCCTCCAGACAGACGGAGGTAAGTCCTGAGCCCAACCCCAAAGAAATGTGTTATCATTTCATTATATTTCACCTGCATAGGTTCTCTCTACCTCTGCTCTCCCCCTAAACATTTTATGAACAAGATTGTATCATTTTGTAAAAGAAACCAAAAAAAGATTTTATCATTTCTTAAGAGTTCCTGCAACGCATCTAGAAAGTGGGCCCTTCCCACTCCCCCACTTATTCCTTTTTGAAACTGTTTCTTCCTGAGGTCATATGGAACCCCAGTTTGTCTACCTAAGGCCTTGGCCATCCGGAATAAAAGAAAAAGTAGGATATGAGTATAGGTTCACATGCAAAGTCCGTATGTGTCTCACCTTAACATGAATGAGCTGGATCACATCCAATGAATTCTCTGAGCCAGTAATATTCCGTAGTGGAAATATCTTAGCTGGCTCCGGTCTCCAAAATAAGGTCAGCTCTTTTCTCAAGAGGGAAATCTGCTATCGCCAAAGCCTTTTGAAATCATCCCCGAACCGAAGCTTGGAAAATCAAGAGTGATTGGCATTGTCCCACACCGAGCTGAGAAGACGTGAGACCCCACGAGGAGACCCATGCACACAACCACAGAGTGGCTCCTGCTTAAACGCCCGTTCTCAAGATGATGATTATTATATCCATGTTCCTGATGATGAATGGCTGTCAAATGCATTTGGGGGAGTGCCTAGAGACCATACCGATGATAGTCTCGAAGTCACCTTAACTACAAATTGTGCAGGCTTCCTTTAATCTGAATTTTCACTACCTTGGGTTTTCTGTTCTTTATACCCTTTATTCAAAAATTATGCAAGGTTATATTCCAGGTCTATGGTAATTTAGCACTTAGAGTCCATGGTGCCTCTGGGACCAGATTACCTCCCTGCATGATATTGTTTTTCATTTCTCCGTTGACAAATACACCATTTCAACTGTCACTTAAGCAACCAGTTCAAGCTCTACTGTTGTTTTAGCTCCATATTGTCAAACAGGTGGATTTATAAATGCGTTACCTGAAGGAAACGATCCCCCAAATAGCAGAAATGGAGACTTTATTTATTTATAATTATTTGTTAGATTTGTAAAACTGTTCTTGTTGCCAGAAAGCCTCTGGCTAAATACAAATTAAAACACTTTTGAATGTAGTAAAAACAGCAGTACCATCATTTTAATTACCCATTGGGGGACGCCAGGCAGCACAGATGTCTTTCTTTCTTTCGTTCCTTGTTTAATGTGACTGCCTGCTTAGGGACAGGCACTTCTTGTCCTCGTGGTCTGCCACACTGACTGCATCCCAGGCATCCATCCACCCTCCCTAAGAGCATCCCGATTCGGGTCGGGAGGGGAGGGTGGATGGGGGGTGGGAAGGGACTCTCCTCCATTTGATAGGCTTGACGGGGAAGTATTCGGAAAGTCTGTCTCCCAGCACAGAAGAGACCAGTGCTTCCCGCGTCCGGGTCTGGCCAGGGCCGTGGCTTCTGTCTACTTCTATTCTTTCCAGGCTTCCTCTCTATTTCTTGGTCCCCCTTGATATTTCCCCTGGATTTCCTGCTTAAATGGGCCAGCATCAATTTCAGTTACTTGCAGTCAAGATGCCTGTCTTCTACAGAGGGTTAAAACAGAAAGAACAGTGTGGAGACAGCTGGTTAACTTAAGAAAGAACATGTAGGGGCACCTGGGGGCTCAGTCAGTTAAACACCTTACTCCTGAATTCAGCTCAGCCCAGTTCGTGAGATCAAACCTCATGTCGGGCTCTGTGCTGACAGTGCAAAGCCTGCTGGGAATTCTCTCTCTCTCTCTCTCTCTCTCTCTCTCTCTCTCTCTCTCTCTGTGTGTGTGTGTGTGTGTGTGTGTGTGTGTGTGTGTCTCTCTCTCTCTGTCTCTGTCTCTGCCTCTCCCCTGGGAAAGAACATGAGACCAGAGTCAGGGGGCACCTGGATGGCTCAGTCAGTTAAGCATCCGACTTCAGCTCAGGTCATGATCTCTCAGTTCATGAGTTCAAGCCCCCTGTGTCAGGCTCTATGCTGACAGCTCAGAGCCTAGAACCTGTTTTGGATCCTGTGTCTCCCCCTCTCTCTCTGCCTTTCCCCCGCTCATTCTCATTCTCTGTCTCTCTCAAAAATAAACATTAAAGATAATAAAGAGAGCAAAGCAGGGGCACCTGGGTAGCTCAGTTAGTTAAACATCCAACTTCGGCTCAGATCATGATCTCGCGGTTCGTGAGTTTGAGCCCCACATCAGGCTATTGCTGACAGACAGATCCTAAAGCCTGCTTCAGATTCTGTGTCTCCCTCTCTCTCTGTCCCTCCCCAGCTTGCTCTCTCTTTCTCTCTCAAAAATAAATCAACATTTTTAAAAGTTAAAGATAGCAAGTTAAAGCTAAGTCTTGACTTCCATGCAGATCTGACCGGGACTACTGACCTGCACTTCCTGGACATACGCAGGTTAATTTAATTGCTTTACACCTCAGTTTCCTCATCTGTCAAGTGGGGTCACTCTGACTGCTATAGGAGAAAACATGTAGAAAGTGCTTCTCTCTGTAGATGGTGCCTGGTGCAGCGGTTAATAAATGTTAGCTCCCTTGATTCTTTTCATCATCTGTCAACTGAGGAATAATAATATCCACACTCACTCTCCGAGTTATTTTCAGGATAAAATGTGTGAGACAATACTTTGATATATATAAAGAGCCTACAAATATGAAACCAGAAAAAAAACCAGATAAGCTGCCCTCTGACTCAGACACAGCACTCAACCGGCTCATAGAGCAAAGCACCGTCTGTCCAGAAATTCCTTTGCTAGGATGCTTTAGCGAGCAGTTGAGAATTTTCACGTTCAAACACAGGTGGGGGAGGGGAAGCTGTCCTGGAGACCAAGAGACATATTTTAGGAAAGCATCCTTTCTTACAACTAAGAATGATTATCAACATGATAATGATATATTTTAGCAACTCAAAGAAACATAAAGAGTAATATAATGGAAACCAACACACCCAGCATTCAAGAAAAAAATCCTTTCCTTCTTTCCTCATTTCCCTACATACACATTCATCTCCAAACAATATGTATATGCATGCATATGTAGAATTGGTTTTGCAAATTTCAAAGTAATCAACGAAACGTTGGCAGACTGCACGGACTCTTACACAACTTGCTTTTCTCTCTCTCTCTCAACATGATCGCTGTTTGCAGTCTTGTTTCGTGCTGACTGGAATGATTTTGGAGGAATGCACCATAACGATTCAACGGTGATGGACTTTTTTTTAATATTTTATTTTTAAGTAATCTCTACACCCAACATGGGACTCAAACTCACAACCCTGGTATCAAAGAGTCACACTCTCTACCAACTGAGCCAGCCTGGCACCTCTGGTGATGGACAATTAGACAACTGGCCAGTTTCTCTAAGAGAGGAGCTCCCCGAAACTGAGACTCTATCACCTGGAAGACTTCTTAAAACAACGATCGCTGAGCGTCTCCTCCAGGGTTTCTGATTCAGTCTGAGACGAGACGCCAGAATTTGCACTTGTTTAACCAGTTCCCAGATGACGTGGCTTTGCTGGTCCAGAGGCCACACTTTGAGAAGCGCCACTCCAGGCTGTATCTAAGAGGAGACGCTGTAGGTCACGGAGTAGAAACACCTTCAGCTCTGCTACATTTCACCCACACTGTTTTCTAAAGCAACTGAACTGACAATGACAATTTGGGGTTCCAACTCTCCAAATTCTCATCCACCCTGGACATTATTTTCCCCAAAGTTGCCAGTTCGTCTTTTGAGCTCTTCATACCTTATTAGTTTCATCAGCCACAGCACACAGCACACCTGGAAAGTTGGTTACAAATGCGTGAATGCTTGGCCAAGTTCACCCACAGCATCCTTACTCTGGGGATGAGGATGATTCTGGTCCCTGTGGCAACAACTGAGACAAGGCTTCTAGGAGAAGGCTATGCTTGCTGACTCTCCTTATTAATTTCCTTGATGGTCGAATTCTGCCATCTTGTCCAATAATCCTCTGTGCATGGCCAAAATGGCGCCCGTGCTGGCCGAGTACCACCTGTCCTTCAGTGTTCTTGTTACAGGACAACACAGGGGGTCTGTCACTGGGGGAGAGGCAGACACCCACACGTGCTCACTTACCACTCTGTGCGTGGCACTAGATCCCATTTACTTCTGACAGAGGTCCACACTGCCAGCATCACTATCTCTAATTTACACAGTTAGAGTAAAAATAACAGTGACATTGTTGAGTGCCTACGGTGTATCAGGCATTATCTTAAGTTCCTCACTCCAATCCATGGTGGAGGAAGTACTGTCATTCCGGCCACTTAACGGACTAAGTAATTTCCAGCTGCTATGGAATCTGATCCCAGCCATGTCAGCAGTCAATGATCTCCAGATCCAGTTGCCTCCAAGACCAACATTCCCTTCATTTTAACGATCAGTCGGTATCTTCGCATATCCAATGGAATCCCAACTTTGGGGCGGGCAGTTGCAACCTCAGCCTTGTGTTTGACAATTCACCTGAAATTTGCCTCAAAAATCCCAAGCTACCAAGAGGAAACAAAGAGTGGATTATTTGAACGACCTCTTTTTTTTTTTTTCCTCCCAGAGGAATCTAGCTAGGTTCAGCGGACCAAAACTCCAACTGGAAAGCTGTTAAGGAGGGCTGAAAATAAACATGAAATTTAATTTGAAAATATATTTACCGACACCCCTCTGTCAATCAGATGTCCGCCTGGCAGACACCCAGGTCTAATAGCTGTGAACCGCAGCTGAAGAAAGGCTTTCTGCTACACTGTATCACAGACCATTCACATTCAGAAGCTGTTGCCACTCTTGTATCTTATTTTTTGTTTGGGGAAATATTGAGAGCCTCTCTGCCACAGACCGCGCTCCGAGACAAGATGAATGATCATCAAAATACAGTCAGCAAAATTTAAAAATACGGATAAAGGAAAGATATTAATATCCTTTCTAAGGTAATCAGTACTTTTTGTTTGACAAAGAAATTGCCCACTGTTTACGGTTTATGCAAATCATATATGTTAATATCAAGGCTGTAGAGTCTATAGCTTGGCACGGAAGTGTTTGTAGAAAATACATGCCAATACATTTTAAACCTTTCCCTCATATAAACAACGATTTCATAAATATACAGCACCTTGTTCTTAAAAACATTTATTATAATTTTATGCAATGCAAATCACATTAGAATAAATTATTTCTTGCTAAAATGGCAACGTCAGCAAAATTACAGGGTAAATATGTGGTCCCGCCATTGCACGCTTTTCAATTACATCAAAATGAGCTGACACCCTCCCTGGTAGGAATTCACCAGGATGCTCTTAACCAGTAGGGCCCCTGGCTCCCCAGCCAGCCCAGGACCCCGCTACACTCAGAGCACCAGGTCCTGGGTTTGTTGCCCAAAGTATGTGAGAATGAACCCGCTTTGTTATGGATGAATAATGAGGACCTTTCACCAAGGTAACTTTTGAAGGTGTGAAAATCAACCTTGGGGGGAAACAAGGGGGCGCACCTGGGTGGCTCAGTCGGTTGAGCATCCGGCTTCGGCTCAGGTCATGATCTCATGGTTCGTGGGTTCAAGCCCTGCAATGGGCTCTGTGCTGACAGCTCAGAGCCTGGAGCCTGTCTTCAGATTCTGTGTCTCCCTCTCTCTCTGCCCCTACCCTGCTTGCACTGTCTCTCTCTGTCTCTCAAAAATAAATAAAACATTAAAAAAAGTTTTAATCAACCTTGATTTCTTTTTTTTAAGTTTATTTATTTATTTTGAGAAAGCAGGAGGGGCAGAGAGAGAGAGAGAGAGAGGAGGGGAAAGAAGGAGAGGATCCCAAGCTCTGACAGTGCAGAGCCCAGTGTGGGGCTCGATCCCATGACCTTGAGCTGAAATCAAGAGTCAGACGTACAGCCAACCAAGCCACCCAGACTCCCTGTGAATCCACAACTTAGTTTAGATGTCTGCTCTGCCAACTGCTAGCTCTGAGGCTTGCAGCAAGCCTCCACGTGGGTGACACGAGGACAGTAATGCCACAGGAGTGCGTAATGGATGTTAAGTGAGAGACAAGTCAAGGTGGCATATTGGCCAGATTCGCTCTTGAAGAGATTCCCACCTTAAATTATCCAAATACGTGGGGGCAATCAGAATATGCTAAATGGAGCATCTTCAGGGAACTTGATTCTAAAAACTGTGCTCCTATTTATACACCAACCGAAGCGATCCCCTCCGTAAATAATGGAGTTTCACCGAGAGAGATAGAAAGACAGCTTCTTGGTGAGGAGAGCATTTTATGTTTTGGTTTTGTTCTTTACCATTGACAATTAGCAGGAAGTTTAAAAGACGGGGAAATCTTCAAGGGGATGTGGGGACCTGCGGCTTACTCCAACCTGTCAGTAAATGTCTGGCCTCCGCCCCACCCCACCCCCCGATGATCTGCGTCTGTCCTACACACCTGTGGGGCAGACGACGGCAGCCTCTGCTGCTTGCTCACACAGACACCATATGAACTCGGAGATACTACGGGGTTGGTCCTGCACCTGCTTGGCCAAGAGGAAGCCGGTCTGCAGGGCTGTGTGGCTTTCTATGCAGCTGACATACAGTTAAGACCTGGGGGCTCCAAAAAATAGGCTACCTTGGATCCCAGTGGCTTTTCAGATTCTCGGCTCGGCTCCCTCATTTCGAGTGACTTTGCAATTTCTGGGGCTAGCCTCTCGAGAGGTCTGGCTCTATTTCTTATTAAGTTCCATCCTGTATCTTTGAATCCTTATAATAAATCGCCCTCTTCCTCAGCCTCGTTTGAATGATCTCTTGCTCTTTGCAAATAAAGGCATCACAACAGATGCGGCTTTGACTGAGGCTGGAGGAAATGAGAGGGATCGTCCCTGCCTTGAAAATCGCACATTCAAGAAGGCTTGGAAAGAGCAGGCATGTCTAGGTTTTATGAAGAGGTAAACCACTCATGGAAATTATACACCATGGATGGTATCAAAATCACCTCTGGAATCACTAATATAAGCAGCTGTTTTTCACCCACAGCCTCTGACCCCTCCAACTTGTCTCAATTACTCCATGCCTCGCCTCTGACCTCAATGAGACATGGCATCACTGGCCCCTACCCTGTTCCCCCGACCCCTTCCTTCCTGTCTCCAGGTTCAGTCAGTCCATGGTCCTTATTTCTGCCAATTCCTTGAGAGCATTCTTGCTGCTTTGCCTCTTTCTCATTTCATTGCCCCAACCAGAACAAAATCACAGTCCAGAGTGAACCATATCCCCGCCTTGTCCATGTATAATGGGTTGAATTGCATCCCCCTCACCCGACACCCAAATTCATATGCTGAAGTCCTAAACCCCAATTCTTCAAGATGTGACTGTATTTGGAGAGTCTTCAGAGATGCCATTACAGTGAGGTCATTGGGATGAGCCCTAACCCAGTATGACTGGGGTCCTTGTAGGTGTTTGGACAGACACATACAAAGGAAAGACTGTGTGAGGACACAGAGAGAAGGTGGCCATCTACAAGCCAACGACAGAAGCCCTCAGGGAAAACCAACCTTGTTAACACCTCGACCTTGGGCTTCCAGCCTCCAGAGCTAGGAGAAAATATACCTCTGCTATTTATGCCATGCTGCATTTGGCCCTTTGCTACGGTGGTGTTAGCAAGATGAGCACACCACACACACCCGAACACCCACGAGCTGCAGGAGGGAAGTACCAACCAGGCAGGATGGTTTCGGTAGAAATGTATAATCACCAACCCAAACCGGACCCTTGGCATTGCCTAGAAATCCCGTCACAACTCAGCACAACCTGCTTCTCCCCTGTCTGCCATGACCTTTCGATCTCGTCCCAGTCTCCACATGTCCCCCACTTTACTTCCCGTTCCTCTCGATGATGGTCTTTACTCCTAGTTCACACTCAAACAAAAGCCTTCGAGAGCAAACTCCTTCAGCTTCCCACCCCTACACCCACAATCTTATGTGTGCATACATCTCCCCCAATTCATGAGCTGGTCCCCATTTCCCCAGCCCCCATCGCCCGCCTTCTGAGAATCTCCTCTCCTCTGTTATCAATCACTCCACCCCCGTCATCTTATTTCCATCAGCGCTCAAGTCTCTTCCAAATTATTTCAGCCTCCCTTACTAGATAGAAAACAGACCTAACAATAGTGACCTTCACAAAGGCCATTATGAGCGCTATTCACAAATGTCTAGCACATGCCTGAAATACCACAGACATATATGATCTTACTTAAATGCCAATCAGAAAGACTGGCTAATGTATATATATATATATATGTATGTATAGAGACAGATACAGACATATAGATTCCTATATTTAGAAATACAGTATTCCAAATATACTATACATTCTAATATGTAAATATAACATATAACTACTATAGGTAGTAGATATACCTACCTCTATATATCTAGGCATAATTATTTACTATATCTATTATATGTGGTAGATCTATCTACATATAATATATATAATATAAATATATGTTATCTATTACATATATCTAAATATAAGAATATACATGGGATATTATGAATATATATTATACTTATTTTATATACCCTTAAATATATTATACATATATATTCCTATATATAGAAAAAGAGTATCTCATAGATTTTACAGATGAGGGAGAATAGAGTTCCCCCCCCCAAGTATTTAAAGAAGTTTAAAAATAATTATTTTCATCTCTAAACTCTGACCCTCCGATGTAGACTATGTTTGATGAGACCTGCAGGGAATAAAACACGTTCAGTGTCACGTGAAGAGGCCAGAACGAGCTGTTCAGCACAAGACGGGAAAGGCTGCAGGCACAGTGCTTAGTGATTTACATGCAGAAGTCGACCCTATAAAGAAAACGCTTCCTCCATTAAAATAAAGTGCAGGTGCTTTTCCAGGCAACACCCAGGGAGCACGTGGACAAGGGGTGTGAGAGGCGCTGCTCGGGGACAGTCCCCATTACAACTACTGTTTCAGGAAGGAACCATCAGTGCCCAAGCCCAGGTATCATCACCATGGAAATAACCTTGGCGCCCCCAGCCATCATCACGGGGACCGGCCCATCCATGTGTCACCACGGATGCCCGCCGCTGCCACCTACTCTCCCCTGGATGAGGACAGTATGACCCCTCCCACCATCAGTACTGCTGTGGCACGGACGGCCTAACCCACTCTTTGACTCTGAGTCCAGCGTGCCCTGAGGCCCGAGGAGGAGGAGGAGCCCCTGGTGCTTGCTGAGCAGCCATTGGTGAAGCCACCCTTCATGGCTGTGTGTTCAAGGAGCCGGTGGTCACCACTGCAGGCACACGTGCTGCAAGGCATATTCTCTGAGGTCAGAGATACTCTCGGTAAGACACCAGGCTGCTGTTGGTGAGGCAGAATCACAACAAGCAGACTGAGGAACTCTTCATCCACTGTAGACACGTCTACTGAGATATGGAAGGCAGACCTGTGTAAACACCCCTTCACCTTCAAGCCCAGCATCTGGAAAGCCCACAAGAGCAGCTGTGGTCCATGCTCTGTCCCAACATGGCCACCTCTCCCTAACATGTAGTTTGAGGCCTATCCCCAGAACAACAGGCTCACTGGGTGTCCCCACTCCAACAATGGGAGCAGATTCATGAGGGACCTGGACATCTATAAGAGGCATTGGACACATGTCTGGAGACATGCACTTTCAGGCCCTAAGGATTTCCTGAGGTCCTGATGGAAATTCTGCAACAGAGAGGTCATTGGCCGAGAAGCAGGAGATCATGTTCCTGGGCTCTATGCCAGCAAGCTCTTCCAACATGGGCTCTCAGAGAAGATAAGCCACCTGAAGAACCTTAACTCCAAGTTTGTCACCTTGGACAAGATCCCAAACAAGTTCAGCAAGGACCTCCCAAAAAGTGTAGCGGGACGTGTTCAAGCTCAAGGATGAACTAAGTCATGTCCACACCCATCTACACAGGGAGATCCAAGGATCCTCAGACCCCGGCAATCTTTTAAGTTTTTTTCTTTATTTTTGAAAGAAAGGGCAAGAGCGAGGGAGCAAGGGAGGGGCAGAGAGAGAGAGGAAGAGAGAGAATCAATCCCAACCAGGTTCTGTGCTCTCAGAGCAGAGCCCCACGCAAGGCTTGAGTCCACAACCATGAGATCATGACCCGAACTATATCAAGAATTAGAAGCTTCCCTAACCAAGCCACCCAGGTGCCCCCAGACCCCAGCAATCTTAGAGCACCCCCTTCAAGTGACACCCTGGTGGTGACCTCTCCATCTACTCTACTAGTGACCTGCTCTTTGGTGGCTTCTCTGAAATATCAAAGTCTGGGACTCATTTACCCTCTATTGGCAACAGAATACACTGGGAGGCAATAGCAGCACATGATGGACCTGTGAATCCAGGGGGCAAACTCTAGAACAGCTTTGCCGACTAAACCATCATCATCGGGGGCCTCAGAAATTGAAGAAGGTGAACACAGTTCAAGTCCACAAAAGTCCCTTTTTCACAATGCTATCCAGCTACAGCATGCTCTTGAGCTTGCCCTAAAAGCCGAACACCAGTGTGGGCATCCTGAACACCAGCATGGGCACCCTGAACACCAGTGTGGGCATCCTGAACACCAGCATGGGCACCCTGAACACCAGTGTGGGCATCCTGAATACCAGTGTGGAACTGAAGAAAGAATCACATAGCCTCAACCAGCAGGTACAGGAGCTGGTCGTGGCCCAAAGCAACACGCACAGCAGCTCCTCCCAGACAACCAATGTCTGGGACATGCGGACCCTCAACCTTCCACATCCTGCAGACACCAGTGTCTACTACAGCCAGCAGTTGCCACCACCAACCAGTACAGAGTCTGCATGAGCTTCCCGGGGAAACTCTCTCAAACTTGTGTGGCTGAAAACAACATAATTTACTCTCTCCCAGTTTGGAGGCCAGAAGTCTGAAATCAGGCGTTGGCAGAGCCACGTTCCCTCTTGAAGCCCCAGGGGAGGAGAATCCTTCCTTTCCTGGCCCCCACTTCTTCCGCTGCCTGCAGGCATTCCTCACTTCGTATAAGCATCATGCCAACCTCTGCCTCTGCTGCACACGGTGCTCTCCCTGTCACCTCCTCCTTCTGTGTGTCTTCACATAACACTGCCCTGTGTGTCTACGTCCACATTTATAAGGACACCCGTCACTGAATTATGACTCACCCTATTGAGGTATGACCTCATTTTGACTTGATTACATCTGCAAAGACCTTGTTTCCAAAACTGATCACTTTACAGGTTCCAAGAGTCTGGACTTCAACATATACTTGGGGGGAGGGGGATGCAATTCAACCTGCAATCTCATCCACGTGTGAAAAGGCAAACAAAAGGACTCCGTGCAGAGCTCACAGCCACTTGGGAACCGCCATGTGGCCTGCCTGTCATCTCTCTATGCCAGAGGAGGCTCAAGCATTCAGTATGTTCCCACTGCAAAAAGGGCAGCATGATTTGCCCACAAGGCCTTGCAGCAACTGGGAAGAATGGCATGCTGGCAGGGTCCCCCAACTGGCTTTATTCAGGAGCCACGGGTAGGTCATGGAGACACTGGTTTGCTCACAGAGTATCCAGGCCAGGCCTTGGCTCTCCCTGGAGGCATCAGGAGCCTGCCAGATACAGGCCACTGGTCAGCGGGCCTCTCAGTTATTGTGTCTGCCCTGCAGGGACACTCAGACTCTAATTCAGGGAGCTGTGCTGTGTACCCTGAGCCCCGCACCCGCCAGGGCCCGCCTGGGCCGCACCAAGCTGCCCAAGTAACGACAGCTTGGTCCACGCTCGTTCCCTCCCAAACAGACCACAGACTCAAACTTTCAGGTTTTCAGACCGTATCTAAATACATTGGATTATTTTCTGACTCACAAAAAATCTGAAAAGGCAAAACTAAGTAAATCTGTAAATAGCAATCCAATAAATAATGAATCGCCCCGCACAATGAGCGGAAAATTAAGTCAGGGCCGGGCTGCGCACGGAGACGCACAGCGCATCACTGTGCTTCCCTCTATCTGTGGCCCTCCTTCCGCCGGGAAGATTAGCTGTTCGTTACCAAGGGGTGGAGAAACAGAGCAGCAAAGAGTCTTTCGCTTCCGTCTCTGAAAAGTTTAGACCTTTGAATTTCGGAAACTTCAACCCCAAGGGAAATCAACAACCAGAAAACACGGCCCATAAGGGCATCCTCTTAATAGACTATCCTGAGACAAAGAATCAATGACACAAATATGGCCATTTGGTTCAAATTTCTAGGAATCCTTTCGAGACGCAGCAGGGATAGAACCAAATGTAAAGAATAAACTGGAGCCTGCATTGCAAGTCCCTCCCTAATAGAACACATTGTTGTTATTGGAGTAGAAAGTGAAAATCCCACGGGAAACACAGTACCAGCCCCACATCCCCCCCTCCCATACGAAGGGATGGGGGCTGAGTGGGCACACTCTGGGGGGCTGCAGGCATCTCTCTTGCCCAGCGGCTCTCAGCAGGGGGTGGCTCTGCTCCCCAGGGGACACGTGGCAATGTCTGGGGATGGGGCTGGCTGTCACAACTGGGAAGGGGGTGTCGCTACTGGCATCTAGCAGGTAGAGGCCAGAGAGGCTGTCCATCACCCAGCAATGTCCAGGACAGCCCCTAACAAAGAATGATCTGAACCGCAGGTCAATGCCAAATAAAACTGTAGGTCCCATTATTCAAAATCTGTTTACATGATGATGGCAGAGCATTAAGCCAAGCTCAGAGTCTTTCTCAGCAGGGAGCCCTGTGAAAGGACACAGGGCACACATCCATGAAGCCAATCCCGCCGTTGAGGAGCCCTGTGTTGGAAAGCCCCAGTAAAAGGCCATGAGCTGTTCTGTCAAGAAAGGAAATTGAGGATCACAAGGCTTCGCTAAGATACTCCTCGCCCTAACCTGCAGAAACTACAAAAAACTGGACCCAGACATATATGTGCCAGGAATACAAGGAAGACCAAAAAAAAAAAAAAAAAAAAAAAAAAAAAAAAAAAAAAAAAAAAAAAAAAAAAAAAAAAAAAAAAAAAAAAAAAAAAAAAAAAAAAACAAACAAACAAACAAACAAACCACCCCACCAAGACAGGTGGATCTAGAAAGCCAGGCAATAAGGCACTAGATTTATCAAACTCCAGAAGAAATCTGAAATATGCAAAGCTCCTGAGCTGTGAGTGCCGAGAAGCACAAGCCTTCCCCATGGCACTCACAAAGAAAGAAAGCAGACTGAAGAGACCGACAGATAGGATCACCTAAAAAGAAAAAACCCTATGAACTAACAAAATAGCTCTCAAAACAAAAGCTTGTGACTGTCAAGGAAAAGCCATTTGCAACAAACCAGACAGATGCAGAGCTGAGAGTATTACTATGTAAAGAGTACTTACAAATCAATAAGAGGAAAATACATTTTTAAAGTGGGCCCTCAAGCCCCCTAAAACCACAAAATGTCATAATGAGGTGGGTAATAACAGATTTTGCAAAACAAAAGAATTCAGAGGTACAAATTAAAAGGACGAGAAAATACTTTTCACCTGTCATCTTCTAAGAGCGCACAAAAATCATTACAACCACTAGTTTTGTAAAAGAAGAGGAAACCAGAATGTCTCTCAAAATCTGCTGGTAAGCCTATACATTGATGGGAGCTTTCCAAAGGGCAAAAAGACAGTATGTATCAACACCCTAAACTGAGTAAACTCTCCTTCAGCCATTCTAACCATTTATACTGGTCCTGAAGAAATCATCAGGCAAATGAATTTTTTTAAAAATAAGTTAAAAAGAAAACAATTCCCTAACTTGCCTATGTTTCTTTAGCTATTAAGTTGCAGAGCAGGCGTTTAAACCCAGATCTGCCTTCTTCAGAGACCCGAGGCAGGCACACCAACTACACGCAGGTGTGAGACAACACAGGTGGTCAGGAAGCAACTGTCAGCTGGTCAGACTCAGAGCCTTGACCATCCCACCCTCTGCACATTCCAGGGGAACCATCATGAGTTGGTGGAGGAGGGGAACAGTCCATTTCTAGGGATCTAAACACTCAGGGCACGGAGGGAGATCCTGGGACCTGTCTGGTCTCCTACAAACAGCCGATCTGTGGCATGAATGAGACATCTCTCCCACTGGTCAAGAGTCTCCGTGCAGCGAATGACGGATCACTTCCTCCCAGAGCATCTTTGGGAGGACGTGTCCAGGGGAGTTGAAGATTTCGCCTGGGAACACAGCTCTGGGAGTGATCGTTCTATTCTGTGGGTCAAGGACCTAGGTTCATCTGCACAAAACAGATGGGCCATGTACTTTTGCAGACATAAGTCAAGTCCAAAGATCCCACTGGAATTAAGAAGAAATAGATGGAAGACTTCCAGGGTTGAAACTTGGGATCTCTTAGTGCATTTCATGCGTAGAAGGCTGCCTCTCTGCACACCAGACATGCATCAACAGACACCGGCCAGGGCAGTGGTGGAATGATGACCTTTTGTGGTCTGAGACATCACCCCGGGGGAAATTCGCCTTGAATGTGGCAGGAAGGGAAGGTTCAGCCTACAGTGGCTGGTTCTTGCCAGCCTTGTAGGGTGCAAGTCCTAAGCCCCAACACTGGATCAGCCCTACGGTGTTTTTAAGCCAACTCCTCCTGGGAGGACCATGGTCCGCCCAGTCATGAGCTTGGGTTTAGACGAGCCTGGGCCACTCCCTTCTTCTGCCTCGGTTTCCCTGCTTCTTATGCAAACCCTGTAGGGTCTGAAGTCCTATGTGGAAGCCCAGCCTCCGTGAATCTGTGCGCACTCTACATAGTTCTTTCAAGTCTCCTTTCACAGTAAATTTTGATGTTATCCTGTCTGTCTCTCTACATCTATTCCCTCTTGCCACACACCTGGATGTCACCAGAAGCCTGCCTTCAAGTCTTGCCACTCCTCACATCATCTCTGGATGGAAAAGGCAAACACAGAAAATGAGAGTGAGAATGGAAAGAAATCAAGATTTATTCGAACCATCAGACGTAATCGAGGAAGCGTGTGTGGTGTTGTGTGGTCGCTAAATGCAGACACCCAGGTAGTTTTCCCCTTCCTGCGTTTATTTTCTTTCTCATTTCTCTATGGGAGATCTTCAGAGCAGCACCGCTCACTCCTGTCTCCGGATACAGAACTGGCATCTCTCAGGGGAAATGAGCACCTCTCTCCTTGGCCAACTAGAAGATAAATGGCATATTAAGCCAGAAAAGATGCCTACAGAGCAACTCTCAGACTCAGAGAGCATTTACTGTGCACTTTCCATAGTGTTTCACAAACATCAGCCCTAGGCCCTTCACGTGGCTGTCAGAAGTCAATGGATTTCCCCAAGATGGCAGCACGGGGAAAGGTGACCACTTTAGGACGCCCAAATTCCGGGCATGAACTGAACAGGATACATTAGTTCTTCCCTTCAGTGGTTAGCCATTCAGTTGGCGGTGGGGGGGTGGGGGGAAGTATTAATGGCATCACAAATACCTTATTATAAACTGTGAGAGGCAAAACTGGATTTCTATCCTCAGCAACAGTGGAATGGCCACATAAATGATGGTTTGTCCACATATAATAAATTATTGCCACAGGCGGTAAAAACGGGTTCACATAAATACATTTATTTACCTAACATATATCCTCTATATATGTTGCGACATAAAAAGAAAACAGGGTACAGAACAGATTATAAAGTGTGATTCTATTTTCCTTACAAGAAAAATAAAAGACATCTATACAAAGCCCAGGCTTTTAACTGCTATGGTATACCGCCCCGCTTCTATTTACAGACCACCTTGGTAGCCCCTCCTTTAGCAAAGGCCATGGGCAAACCACAGCCCATGGGCCAAACCCAGCCCAGCCTGTTTGTAAAATAAAGTTTTATTGAAACACAGGCACATGCATTCATTTACATACCATCTAGGGCTCCTTTTCAAAGGCTACGCCAGCAAGCTGAGTAACTGCAACAGATGCCGTAGGACCACAAAGGCTAAAATATTTACTCTCTGGCCCTTTACAGAGAAAGTCTGCCAACTCCGGTCCTAAACCGTCCAGGAATCTGGGAGCGCAGTTGTTCTGAAACCACAGCCATCTTAAGCGAGTACTTATGAGGAGCTAGTTTCTATGCCAGCACTTCGCAAGCACCTCTGATTTCACTCCCTCGACGGCCCTACGTGGCACTGTTACTAACCTCACTTTTCAGGTGAGGAAACGCCGCCGCCAGGAGACTCCAGAACCTGCCCAGGATCACGTAGCTGGTAAAAGTAGATGAGAGTCAGGGGCGCCTGGGTGGCTCAGTTAATTAAGTGTCGGACTTCCGCTCAGGTCTTGATCTCACGGTTTGTGGGATCGAGCCCCACATCAGACTCTGTCTTCACAGCTCAGAACTTAGAACCTGCTTTGGATCCTATGGAGGGCCCCTGGTCCCGTGTGAAGTCCCTAAAGAAGTCCCTGCGCCAGTCCTTCCACCGGATACGGCGTAGCCGGGTGTCCAGCCGGAAGCGGCGGCCAGGGGGTCCCCCCGGAGAGGTGCCGGAGGGTTCTGCCAAGGCTGAGCAAACAGGTGTGCAGAACATGGAGTTGGCCCCTGTGCAGCGTAAGATCGAGGCTCGTTCAGCAGAGGATTCCTTCACGGGCTTCGTCCGCACCCTCTACTTTGCTGACACCTATCTGAGGGACAGCTCCCGCCACTGCCCCTCGCTGTGGGCTGGCACCAACGGCGGTACCGTCTATGCCTTTGCCCTGCGTGTGCCCCCCAACGAGCGGAGAATGTCTGCTGTCCCTCCCCAGCTCACATTCTGTCTCTTACTCTCTCTCAAAAATAAGCAAACATTAAAAAAAAAATTTTTTTTAAAGAAGAGATTCAAATGAGGCTTCCACAAGCAATGACACACAGACTCTAAACATCGACATAACAGACTCACCTCTGCTTCTCTTCCTCTCTTTCGGGTCCGGCCCCTGGCATTGTAAGTGCATGGACTGTTACCTCCCCTCTGCCTGAAGTCCTGTGAAATCTACTGTTATCTCTAACTCTGGACATAAATATCTGATATTAATCAAATCAGACATCAGTAGGTATTGATTGCCTCTGGAGCTGTTAGCTGTCAATGAAAGTCTCTGGAAGCAGTGAGATAAGGACTGCTGTCTCTCTCTTTTTTGTTGTTTTTTATTAAATTCCAGTTAGTTAACATATAGTGCGATATTAGTATACAACGCAGTGATTCAACACTTCCAGACAAGCCCCCTGGGGCTCATCACAAGTGTCCTCCTTCATTGAGGGCCCCGGTCTTAAGCCTTGGCAGATCTTAGGAAATAGGGCCGAGCAGGGAATGGCCATCTAGAGATGGGGTACAGGACATGTTAAAACCAGAGTCAGGGGGCACCTGGATGGCTCAGTCGGTTGAGCAGCTGACTTTGGCTCAGGTCATAATCTCTCAGTTCGTGAGTCCAAGCCCCACGTCAGGCTCTGTGCTGACAGCTCAGAGCCTAGAACCTGCTTCGGATCCTGTGTCTTCTTCTCTCTCCACCCCTCCCCCGCTCATGCTCCATCCATCTCTCTCTCTCAAAAATAAAATAAACATTAAAAAGATTTTTAAACGAGAGTCAGAAAGGCTCCCACCCACTTAGCAGCACTGAAGGCATTAAATCCTACAGGGGCAGGGGAGGTGGGGGGTTAATGATTCATGGACCCATGGGTTAGCTTTTTGATACAGTCATGACCAAGCATGTACTTATCGGTATGTATATATTCTTTTATAAAAATTCCTTTCATTTTTACTTCTCCTTTATATTACAATTAGGTCATACATCGTTTCTTTTAATTATGCATGTGAGTTGGTTATATTATCTATGAAGTTCATTTCTGGAGGTCCGACAAATACCTGTTAGAAGAAGGGAATGTCGGGCCCAAACAGAGGCCAAGAACCATCAGCCTGGTAAGCGCAGGGGATCAGGGGCAAGTGCCGTGAGGCTGGTGCCAGACGGAGGGATGGGGACATGAGCTGGAAGAGGCCGAGCTGAATGACACAAGACAGACACAGGATGTGTGACGGTCTTTGGGCACAGAGGCAATTTCACTATAAAGATAATGAAGTAGAAGCTTCAGTTAAGCCTCTCAGATGCTTGGGGTCGTTGCAAGACCTTGGGAGAAGACCTACAGCAAATTAAAAATTGTGATGTAGATGTTTAAATCTGAAGTCAAATTTTATTTCCACGTTGCTAAAAGAGGGTCTCCAAAATTACACACAGGGGGGCCCTACAGACCCTGGACAGTCTTGCTGGGTGAATTCAGGCTTCGACAATGGGGAACACGTGGAAGGCTGAAGCAAGGAAGTGACAGGCCCTTTGTACGGAAACATCGCCAGGTGCTCCCCTCTTAAGCTGCGAAGTGCTCTTGTTTCTTGTCTCCCACTCCAAAGTAGTGAGACAGGCGGTGTGGTCAGACCTGCTTTCTGAACAGTCCATCTATGGACCCAGACACGTCCCTGCACGTCACTACGGTACATCCACCATTTTGCTCAATCCAGCGAGGCCATGTCCCCCAGTCCCATCTCTCTCACAGAACAAACCAACTACTCCTGGGAAGAAGGAACCCCAAGACCAGCCCTTGCACCAGTCTTAGCCCGAGGACACACCTGGACATTTCTCATCCCTTCCTGAATCTGTGGCTCCGTGATCTGGGTAAGGAGCAACACCAGCACTCACTGCAGACGCGTTCATTCACGCCACCCCCACGGGCTGTACTCCTACTATGCACCAGAGCCTGCAGTAGAAGCCAGAAAGTCCAGGTAACGTAGCTGCTGGGAATCTTTGTACACCACCTACTATGTGACCCTGTGCACGCCATCTGACCTCTCTGAGCTCAAATTTATCTCGACTATTAAACAGACATGATGGAGGACTCTTGGGTGGCTCAGTCAGTTAAGCATCTGCCTTTGGCTCAGGTCATGATCTCACAGTTCATGAGTTCAAGCCCCACATCAGGCTCTGTGCTGACAGCTCAGAGCCTGGAGCCGGCTTCAGATTCTGTGTCTCCCTCTCTCTCTGCCCCTCCCCTGCTCACTCTCTGTCTCCCTGAAAAATAAACATTAAAAATAACATTGTAATAAATAAAGTAAAACAGACATGATGGATATGTAAACTATACTTCAATTAAAAAATAAGAAGAAAGTGTCAGGTGCCTGGGTGGCTCAGTTAGTTAAGCATCTGACTTCGGCTCAGGTAACGGTCTCACCCTTTGTGAATTTGAGCCCCGCGTCGGGTTCTGGACTGACAGCTCAGAGCCTGGAGCCTGTTTCAGATTCTGTCTCCCTCTTTCTGCCCTTCTCCTCCTCATATTCTGTGTGTGTCTCTCTCTCATAAATAAATAAACGTTAAAAATTTTTAAAAAATTGTAGCGCCTGGGTGGCTCAGTCGGTTGAGCGTCTGGCTTCGGCTCAGGTCATGATTTCACAGTTGTGGGTTCAAGCCCCGTGTTGGGCTCTGTGCTGACAGCTCAGAGCCTGGAGCCTGCTTCCGATTCTGTATCTCCCTCTCTCTCCGACCCTCCCCTGATTGCACTGTCTCTGTCTCTCAAAAATAAAATTAAATTAAATTTATAAAATAAATAAAAATTAAAAATTAAAAAAATTAAGAAAGTGTTTTTGAAAAAAGGAAACATTCCAAGTGAAAAAAATCTTTACTGTGAAAAATAAATTAAAAGGACATAATGATAGTAGTGAGCATCTTCTATTGTTTCCTGTCCTTCAAATCTTTCTCTTTCTTGTTTAGTGTCCCACTGGATTACATAATTATTTGTACTGAGGTATGATTTTCATCCAATAAAATACAGTTAGGCATTCAGCTTGATGAGTTTTGACAACTGTGTATTTCTATGTAGCCCCACTAGAAACAAGATATAGAACACTCCTATTGCCCCCAGAAAAGTCCCTGAAGCCCTTTTCACATCAATTTTACACTTATTTTTAAAACCATCTCTTACTTCTAACACCTCGGATAAATAGCATCATACATAATTATCTTTTTATATCTGGCTTAATCTGCTCAGCTTAATGTTTTAAGCTACATCCACACTTTTATACATAGCAATGGCCTGTCTTGCGTTGTTGAATAGTATGCCACCATGTGAATGCATACTACAATTTATCTATCTATTCACACATGATAGACTTTTTTTTTTCCAGGCTTGAGCTCTGGTGAATATAGATGCTGTGGGCATTGCTGCCAAAGTCTTTTTTGCAGACACATGATTACGTTAGTCTTGGGCAAATATCACAGAGTGGAACTTCTGGGTCGTGGAGTAAATGGATATTTAACATTGTAAGAAATCCAGAACCAGTTCTCCAAAATGATAGTACTACCTGCTCCTTCCCCCAGCAAGCAACGCAATGTTCTAGCCGCTGCTCCATAACCTCACACCTCCTTTGCCAATTTCTGTGGGGGTTTTCTGGTGTTGTTTTTGCCATTCTAGTGACTGTGGAATAGAATCGCAGCATTAGAGATGTGCCTATTTTTAATTCTAGCCTTTCCGACAGGAGTGCGGTGACACCTCATTGCGGCTTTACATTGCTTCTTGAATGGCTATGATCAAGCCACACCTGGACTGGGTTACCTCTGAAATTTCCTATTAAATAAACCAATGTTCTGTAGTTATTGAAACCAGCAGTTCTGTCAACTGTCACCAAGTTTCCTAGGTGACAGAGTGCCATCATGTTCATTTTCCAACTAAGAAGCTGAAAATTAAAAAGGGTAAATTGCCTGTTGGGTCGCACAGCTCATATCTGAAATCAAACCTATCCTCACTCCAAAAGTCCATGTGGTTTCTACCAAGTGCCGCTCCTTCTCAAACGTAATAATTTCTGAATCTACATTAAAAAACATAAATGAGAACTAATGAGATTTAATTGAAAACTACATGATGCATAATTTATACAACCAGGAGGGAATCAAATCAGAGCTTGAGAAAGTGAAATATTTTCTATCTTTCACTTACGTACTTAATTTAATTTTAACTTGCCAAATCATTCAGGGAATATTTTCTGATAGCATATGTTATATGCTGGGCACTGTGTCAGGAATATAAAAAAGAGTAAGAGAATGATCCTAAATGTATACTCCCCAACAACAACACCTAAAACAAACAAACAAACAAACAAACAAATAAAAGGAAAAACTGGTAGTGCTCGAAGGAGAAATAGACAAAGGTGCAATTAGACTTGGTAATATTAACACCCCATTCCCAGCAAAAGATAGAACCACTAGATGGACAATCAGCAATGATACAGAATGTCCAAACATAGCCAACCAACAGGATCCAGCTAACATACATAGAACATTCCACCTAAACATTGGAAAACACATTTTCGTTCAAGTACTAGAGAACCTTCACCAAGAAAGATTATACTATGGAGCATAAAAAATCTCAACATATTTAAAAGAACTGAAGTCATATAAACTATTCTCTATGACCACAATGGAACCAAACCAAACAGTAATGCAAGCAACAGGAAAAAAACCTCTCAATATCTGGAAACTGGACAACAGACTTCTAAATAATTGACTAGTCCAAAAGGAAGTCTCCCAGAAAATAAAGACATATGGAACTAAATGACAATGAAAATACAGTGTATCAAAATCTGTGAGATGCAGCTACAGCAGTGTTCACAGGGAAATCTATAGCCCTAGGTGCTTACTTTAGAAAAGAGCACAGGGGCGCCTGCAGTCAGTTAAGAGTCTGACTTCAGCTCCGGTCATGATCTCACAGTACCTGAGTTCGAGTCTCGCCTCAGGCTCTCTGCTGTGAGCACGTGGACCCTGCTCTGGAACTTCTCTCTCCCTCTTTCTCTGTCTCTACCCCACTTATGCTCTCTCTCTCTGTCTCTGTCTCTCTCTGTCTCTCTCTCTCTCTCTCTCTCTCTCTCTCTCTCTCTGAAAAATAAATAAATAATTTTTTAAAAAATTTTAAAGAAAGAAAAGAGGGAAGATCTCAAATCAATAAGCTAAGTTCCTACCTCAAGAAACTAGAAAAAGGAGGGCAAAAGAAACCAAAAGCAAGCAGAAAAGAAGCAGTAATAAATAGAAGAGCATAAATCAACAAACCAAGAATAGGAAGACAATAAAGAAATCAATGAAACAAAACCTGGTTCTTTGGAAGGGAAAAATCAATGAAACTGATAAAACTTAAGAATAAAAAGGACAATAATTTTTTAAAAAGAGAAGACACAAGTCACCTATCCCAGAAAGTTCTACCAGGAGCTATCACTGAGGTAATCTGAGCTATCATACAGATCTTGGAGCCACTGAAAAGATAATAAGAAAATACCACCACCAACTTTGCACTCATAAATTCATAATTCAGAAGAACTGGACAATTCTTCATAAACCACAACTACCAGAACTCAGTGAAGATAAAACACAGAGTCTGAATAGTCCAATAACCAATAAAGAAAGCGAATTTATAATTTTAACATTCCCAAAAAAGGAAATCTCCAGACTCTGGTGGTTTTACTGGAGAATTCTACAAAAACATTTTGAGAAGAATAAATAACAACTGTGTACAATCTCTTCTCCAAAACTCTTCTCCACTTCTCAAATCACTTTATGAGGCCAATATTATCCTGTTGTTTAAAAAAAGTGCACACAAAGACAATTATTAAAAAGGAAAATACAGATCAATCTCTCTCATTGACTTAGATGCAAAAATCCTTAACAAAAATGTTAGCAAATTCAACTCTATATAAAAAGGATTATAGCCCATGACCAAGTGGGATTTATTTCAGTGTGCAAGGCCAATTCAAAAATCAATCACGATAAGCCACCATATCAACAGGCTAAAAAAAGAAAAATTGATACAGTAAAACCATTTGACAAACTCCAACCCGATCCCTGATCAAAAATACTCAGCACGTTAGGAATAGAAGGGAACTGAATCAACTTGATAAAGATCATCTACCAAAAAAAATTAAAAAGCTAAAATCAAACTTGATGGTGAAAGACCTCATACTTTCTTACTAAGATTAGAAAGAAAAGCAGGGATATCCACCTCTAACATGCTTATTCAAGAGAGTCCTAGCAGTTCTAGCCACTGCACTCAGGCAAGGAAAATAATAATAAAAACTAGACACATTGGAAGGGAAGAAATAAACCATCCCTATTTACAGATGGCAGGATGGTTGACAAAGAAAATCCCAAGGAATCTCCTCCCAAAACACTTCCAGAAGCAATACATGTGTTCATCCATGATGCAGAATACAAGGTCAACATGCACAAAACCAACCGCATGTTCCCACTAACAATGAACTTGTACAGACCAAAATGAAAGATGTAGTATCATTTACAATGGCTCCAGAGAAAATAAAATACCTAGTTATAAATTTAACAAGACAGGTATGGGATCTGTATGCTGGAAATTACAAAATGCTAATAGAAGTAATCAAAGATCTAAATAAATGGAGAAACATATCATGTTCAGGAATTGGAAAGACTCGAACATAGTAAAAATGTCATGTCTCTCCAGGTTAATCTATAGATTTAATGAATTCCTATCAAGATCTACACAAGGTTTTTGTAGAAGTTGACAAACATATTCTTAAAAAATTATGTGGCAAGGCACAGGCTTTAGAATACTTTAAATAATCTTAGGAAAGAAAAGCGAAGCGGGAAGAATCACCCATTTTCAGGCTCACTGGACAGCTACGGTATCAAGACAGTGTGGTTCTGATGAAGGAACAGACATGCAGATCAATGGAATGGAATAGATCCACACTAATGTGTTCGACCGATTTCTGATACAAATGCAAAAGTACTGCAGAAAAGCAATGGAAGAAATGCAGCCTATTCAGCAAACGACGTGAGAGCAACTGGACAATTTGCATAGGCAGAAACAGGAACATAAACCAAAACCTCAAACAGTACAAGAATGTTAACTCAAAATGGATCACGTACTTAAGTGCAAAATTCTAAAAAAACTTTTCAACAAAACCAGGAGAGGGGCGCCTGGGTGGCTCAGTTAAGCATCCGACTTACAAGGTGAGTCATAATCTCACAGTTCATGGGTTCAAGCCCCACATAAGGCTCTGAGCTGACAGTTCGGAGCTGGGAGCCTGCTTCTGTGTCTCTCTTTCTCTCTCTGCCCCTCCCCACTCCCCACCTCTCTCTTTCTCTCTCAAAAATAAATTAAAACATTTTAAAATATAAAAAAAAAAAACACACAGGAGAAAATTTCCCCAATCTTGGCTAGACCAAAAAGAAAAAATCCTTAGGCACCAAAAACATGATTCACAAAAGGACATTCTGATAAACTGGATTTCATCAAAATAAAAAACATTTGTTCTGCAAAAAGCCCTGTGAAGATTATAAAAAGACAAGCTACAGCCTGGGAAAAAAATCTGCAAATCACGTATCTCACAAAAGACTACTATCTAGACCACATAAAGAACTCTCAAAACTGAAGATTAAAAATCAAACAATCCAATTAGAAAATACGCACAGGACATGAACAGGCATTTCATCGAGGAAGATATACAAAAAGCAAATAAGGCGCGTGGAAAGATAATCAACATCATTAGCCATTCAGGAAACGAAGTAAAGCCACAATGCGGAATCACCGCACACCCGTCTGAAAGGCTAGAATTAAACCCAGGGACGGCCCTAAGGCTGCGAAGGATGCAGAGAACCCGGGTCACTCCTGTTTAGCTGGTGGGGAAATGGAAAACGGAATTCTGCAAGAGTTAGAAAAAGAGTTATAAAACTAAACGTGTGATTATCATGTGACCCAACGATTGCACTCATGGGTATCTATCCCAGAGAAATGGAAGCCAATGCTCAGGCGAAAACCCACACAAACATGTGGAACAGCTTTCTCTCTAACAGACAAAACTAGAAACAGCCCAGAAGCCTTTCAACAGATGAACAAACAAATTGGGGTGCGTCCCCCCCATGGAACACTGCTCAGCAATAGAAAGGAAGGAACTCTGGCCATTCCCACAGTGGCACAGATGAGTCTCCAGGGAATTGTGTTGCATGAAAAAAGCCAACCTCAAAACGTTCCACTGCAGCGTGATTCCATCTATACGACACTGTTGAAATGACAGAACTACAGAATCACGGGTCAGGGATTATGGGAGGTAGTGCTGGGAGGAAAGTGGGTGTGGCCATAAAAGGGCACAGGATGTATCTTTGTGGTCATGGAAAATTCTGTATCCTGACTGCAGTAGAAGACTCACAAGCCCATGCTTGTGATACAACTGCACATGGCTAAAAGACACACACACGCAAACACATGCACACATGTGGACACTCACACACACATACAAGGGTCCAGGTAACACAGGGGCAATCCGAATAAGGTCAGTGGATTCTATCAATGCCAACATCCTGGGTGTGATGCTGTACTACAGTTCTGCAAGATGTCACCACGTCACCATTGAGGGGACTCCATGGGGGCAGGTGGGACCTCTCTGTATTATTCCTTGTCCTGTGAGTGCCGTCAACACGGCTTTGGTGGATGGAACACTGGCAAGTAATTTGAGAAGAAAACAGAGGCATGAGGCATCTGGACTTATGCCCTGTCTCTGACACAGACACACACATACACACACACATGCTCACACACACCCATCTCAGATCTCAGAACAACCAATGTGGTGGAACTTGGTCCCAGCGCTGAATCTAGGGAAGGGTGCCATCTACTTGCTAACAGTCCGCGAAACACAGGTGACATGGATTGCAGATGTGAGGACACTGGAAGAAATTACCACAGGCAACCTCCTTTCTAGAAAGTATTGGGAGCAAGATGTAATCTGGGAGAAATGGAACTACGTGCCCAAAGGACTTTCTTAGAGACAAAGCATAGGAGGCTGGGCTATGGCATGGTCTAGTATGGCAGCCAGTAGCATCAAGAAATGGATCTGTTTGGGGGCACCTGGGTGGCTCAGTCAGTTGAGCATCTGACTCTTGGTTTCAGCTCAGGTCATGATCTCACAGTCAGGAGTTCAGCCTAGTCAGGGCGGAGCCTGTTTGGGATTCTCTCACTTCCTCCCTCTCTCTCTCTCCCTCTCTCCCTCTCTCTCTCTCTCTCTCTCAAAATAAATAAATAAACATAAAAAAAGAGCAAGGGGGGTCTGTTTGGATCCTACCACTTTGCCCCCTGGCAACCAACGAGCTGACAGGACTGCGTTGGTCCCCAGAGCCCCTTCCCACCCTCCCTGATGCCACCCTAGTCATCCCCGTCTCCAGCTTGAGAAAACACTGTAATGACAATAACTGTAACAAACTACTAAGTGCTAATGTCAAGCATCAGCCAATGACTTAATAAGCTCATTAAACACACGGTCTCATTCCATCATCGAACAATCTTAACAAGATGGAAGACAAGGATCCCAACGGCATGAAGGTGAACCAAACAAAATCCTAGAAAAACGCCATGTAATTTGGGGACAAATAAAAAGCTGGCGTGTGGCTGTCTGTCCACATTTGGGGATAAATTTAAAAAAGAACACCACCTCCACCGCCACAAGAGGCTTGTGAGAACTTGTCGCTTTCAGAGAGGATTTAAACATAACCTACAACTAGCAGAGGAGGATCATATTTTCAAGGAAAATTGCTTGGGAAATTTTCAATACCATCTGCTTTGCACTTTCAAGGAAATCGTAGAAAACACAGAACCTGTAAAATAAGAGGGAATAATAAGGCAACTTACTGAGGGCGAAAATAAAGCGAACACTGACACAGTTAAGGAATTATTTCAAGGAAGGAAATGGATGATTTCCAGAAGTAAAACATTAAAGGTCGCAAAGAGCGGAATTGACAGTGCAGGAAATTTTAACACCGTGCTGAGCAAAATACAAAAAACCTTTTCCCAGAATGCAAAAGAAAAGGGGTGGGGTGGGGGGGAGATAAGTCACTCGGAATTACTTTTATGATGGTTGATGACAGTTGTGGCAAACAAGAACTGGAGTCCCTGAGGAAGAACACAGGACCGATGGATTATAAACCAGATGCCCACACGCGGGAGAGTTCACTAGCCCTTCCTGCACATGAGGCACACACAGTATATGAGGAAGCTGAGCCCTAAATAAATTAGTAGCTTGCTCGCTCACTCACCAGATAAGTGTGTAACTTGTTTATCAAGGCTATGGGGCGGAGCTGGAGAGAAAAACTAAAAACACAAAATACAAAATGGAAGTGCTCATGGAATTGCTCATTCTGCACCAAAGGCAGAAAAGCCAAAATAAAGTAACATCTAGACACACCTTAATACTTTTTAGTCTGATGGGAGGGGCAGGGACCTGGGTCAAATGCAAAGAAACAGAAATTAAATTGGTAGCAATCTCCTCCACCTCAGCAGGAAGATGCCAGAAAGTCCGATGGGAGGGGTGCGGGGAGGTCTAGAAGAAGATCAAGTAAAATAAGAGATGAATTTTAAAATAAAAACAGAGGGCACCTGGGTGACTCAGTTGGTTAAGCATCAGACTACGGCTCAGGTCATGATCTCATGGTTTGTGGGTTCGAGCTCCAAGTCAGGCTCTGCGTTGACAGCTCAGAGCCTGGAGCCCACTTCGGATTCTATGTCTCCCTTTCTCTCTACCCCTCCCCACTTAATGCTCTTTCTCTCTTCTCTCTCTCTCTCTTTCTCCCTCAAAAACAAATGTTAAAAAATAATTTGAAAATTAAAACGAAGAGCACCTGAGTGCCTCAGTCAGGTAAGCATCCGGTTTTTGGTTTCAGTTTAGGTCATGATCTCTAGGTTGGTGAATTCAAGCCCTGCATCGGGCTCTGTGCAGACAGCATAGCTGACATTGTGGAGTCTGCATGGGATTCTCTCTCTCTTTCCTCTCCTCCTCCTCACCCCCAACATAAATAAATAAAACTTTTAAAAAAGAATAAAAAACAAAAATAAAAAGCTCGTTTGCAGGGAGGGCATATTATAAAAGAATCAAAAGACAGGATTCAGTGCTGAAAATATCTACACATGAAACTCTCCTGATCTGCACCTCGCATAATGCACTGCCTGCGAAAACATTCGGTGCTCGAGAGATGTCTGCTCCATCATATTTAATGATGCTACAATGGAAGATTTCTCATTAAAGTCAAGAACAAGAAAAGGAAATTGTCTATTTTTATTTAACATCATCCCGAAAACTGTCAGCAGGATGAAAATGTAAGAGGAAGCAATACTGGATAAATACTGGAAAAAAGGCAACTATCTCATTACCTGTGGATCGCACCATTCCATCACAGACTTAAGACAACTTTTCAGTAGGGAGTCAAGGACCTATCATATATATGCACATATGTAACTAATATCACATATGAAGATAATGTGTATAACATTTAATGTCTGCCGATTTCCTAATATGGCAATAATATCCAGTTAAAAAGCAGAATATGGAGCGCCTGGGTGGCTCAGTTGATTACGCATCTGACTTTGGCTCAGGTCATGATCTCACGGCTTGTGAGTTTGAGCCCCACATCAGACTCTGGGCTGACAGCTCAGAGCCTGGAGCCTGCTTCAGATTTTGTATCCCCCTCTCTCTCTGACCTCCTCTGCTCACTCTCTGTCTCTCAAAAAGAAATAAATGTTTTAAAAAAGCAGAATATGTGATTATCACACTTACGGTAACAACAAAAATAGAAAACACCTTTGAAACAACTTCACAGAGAAATGCCCACAACCCAAAATGAAAAATATTTTCCTTTTGCTGGCCAATATAACAAAATACACTGTTAGACAAACGACAGTGTTTTTAGATGGGACAACTTAATACTGTATCAATTTTTAGTCTTTAACCACTAATCTACAAATCTAGTATCAGTAAAACTCCAAAGTCATTTTATACAGAACTTAACAGCATCATTCTTTTTTTTTCCATAATATTTTATTGTCAAATTGTTTTCCATACAACACCCAGTGCTCTTCCCCTTAAGTGCCCTCCACCATCACCACTCCCTCTTTTCCCCCCTCCCCCTTCCCCTTCAACTCTCAGTTCATTTTCAGCATTCAATAGTCTCTCAAGTTTTGCATCCCTCTCTCTCCCCAACAGCATGATTCTAAAATAGATCACCAAGTGGAAGCATATTGAGAATAGACCCTCAAATTTTTGAAAAAAAAAAAAGTTGCACTGTTAGAGAATAAAATGTAAGGGAGCAATAAAAAAAGGTGATTAGATAGCCCTGATAGGGGCGCCTGGCTAGCTCATCAGAAGAGCGTGCAACTCTTAAGAGCTCAGGGTCATGAGTTCAAGCCCCACGTTGGGTGTAGAGATTACTTGAAAAAAGAAAACTCCGGGGTGCCTGAGTGGCTCAGTCAGTTAAGGGTCTAACTATCGATTTCTGCTCACCGTGTTGAGATCAAGCCCCGAGTCAGCTCCATTGTGAAGCCTGTTTTGAGATTCCTTCCCTCCCTTCCACTTCCTCTGTTCCTCTCCCACTTTCATTCTCTCTCTCCTAAATAAATAAACATAAAAATCTTTTTAAAAATTTAAGTAACTAGCCTTTCTAAAATACTGAACACAGAAAAAAAAATGGGCAAAAAATGACATCCAGAAGAAAAAAAACGTGGTCAATAAACATTCAAAATGTGTAGCATCACAAATGACAAAAGAACGTGTGCTCGAATCAGGGTGAAATACCTCATTTCTCTCTCCTCTGACGGGTGCAGTCTAACCATACTCTATCTTCAGCCAGACTGTAAGGAAACAGGGACTCTTATACCAGTAAGCAGAAGTAAATTTTAGTACAATCTTTCTGGAGAGCAATGAAATGTGTCAAATTTTATATGTGCATGCCCATTTACCAGCAATTCCGCTGCTAGGAAATTGTCATACAGAAAGGCTGCACAAATACAGTCCTCAGACAAATAGGGGCGCGGATTTTTGGTGCACTGTTATCATCATAATATAAAAAAAAAAACCTGCAACAGCTTAAATGCCTCTGATAGCAAATAAATTAGGGTGCATCAACACAATGGAATAAGGTACACTGTGTTGCATGTCGGCGTGGGTCAGAACTGCCTGAATAGGATCTGTAATAAATTCAGCAAGACATCAAGTTACTCAGCAGTATGGATGTCTCCTGTGTGTGCATATGTAACCGAGATTCTCAACTGGATCCCCTAACCAACGGCAGCAGGATGAACAGGAACCTTGTCTGAAATGCAAATTCTCAGGCTTCACTCCAAACCGAATGAATCATAAACTTTACGGGTGGAACTCAGAAACGTGTGTTCTATCCAGCCCTGCAAGACCCTCTAAGGCACGCTCAAGTTCTGAGAACCATGGGTGACCCTTGAAAGGGAACACCAAACGGCTTCCAGTTGTAGTTTCAAGAAAAGTGTTATTTTCTCCTTTTTGTATATTTCTATAGCCCAACAGACATGCATTGCATCTGAAGTTAGAAAAGGAAAGTTATTTCCATCAGAGAGAGAAAGCTGGAAAGGGAGGGAGGAAGGGAAAGAGGGAGAGAGGAGAGAGAAAGACTGGCCAACAGAAAAAGGGACAAGAGATTCACCTGCGTGATGCCACCCCATGAAAAAAACAGACAATTACTAATAAAGGTATGTTGTAAGCATTCAACTGGATCAGAATTAAAGCTGTACTAAAATTTGACAACGTTTCCCACTTACCAAATAAACAGCATTGAGAAAAATAATAGAGCCGGATGGAGTCAAAGGTGCAGTGAACTCAGCTCTCTGGCAAACAGAGCCCTGGAAATCTATAGCAAACCTATCAACTCAGACGTATATTTGACCCAATAATCCAAAGACTAGGAATTTCTGCCAGGCAATATTTAAGGGCATGTTTTTCTTCAATTGGAGTAAAAAAGTTATTGGAAAGCATCCCAAATAGTCTACAATATAAACCTGGTTAAAAGAAGTATGTTACGGTCTCATAAATACAAATGTGGTTGCCAGAGAGGAGTGAGGGGGGGTGAAACAGGCGAAGGGGATTAAGACGTAGAAACTTTGAGTTACAAAATAAGTCACGAGGGTGCCTGGGTGGCTCAGTCAGTTGAGCATCCGACTCTCAACTTCAGCCCACATCCTGACCTCACAGTGGTTGAGATCATGCATCGTGTGGGGTTCTGCACGGAGCGTGGAAACTGCTTAAGATTCTCTCCTCTCTCTACCTCTGCTCCTTTCCTCTGCTCACACACACACACACTCTCTCTCTAAATAATAAAAATAAATAAATAAATCAGTTGCAGAGATGAAAAGTACAGCTTAGGGAATATAGTCAATAATAGCATAATGGTGTTGTAGATTAGACAGAAAGTGACCACACTTTTCAGGGTGAGCACTGCGTGCCGTATGGAATTGTCAAATCTCGATTCTGTTCACCTGAACTTGTACATCAACTACATTCAAAAAAAAAAAAATAAGAAAGTTTAAAAAGAAAGAATTGCCATATAATTTTAATTACTATTACAATAATTATAGCTATTTCATTTAAAAAACAATGGCATGAATACAGATATCCTGATATAGAAATATACTAATATACTGTCAAAAAATATATAGTTATCAATACTAAGCACATCATACGTGTTAGGCAGTATTCTAAGAACATTATGAAAAATAACTCCTGCAATCCTTGGGACTCCTGGGAGGCTCGGTCAGTTAAGCATCCGACTTCGGCTCACGTCATACTTTGTGGCATGTGAATTTGAGACCATCATCAGGCTCTGTGCCGACAGCTCGGAGCCTGAAGCCTACTTCTGATTCTGTGTCTCCCTCTCTCTCTGTCCCTCCCATACTCACACTCTGTCTCTATCTGTCTCCCAAATATAAACATTAGAAAAACAATTAAAAAATAAACAGCTGACATAATCCTAATAGCCATATGAAGAAGTGGGATGGCCATCTTCTAGATCAGGAAGCACGTCTGGAGAATTTCAGCAGCTTGCCCAAAACCACCAAGTTCATTAGCGGTGGGGCCGGCTTGTGGCCGACTCCAAGCATCTCGGGCATCCACCTTGGTAACCACTATGCACACAGTATCACTGAAACTGCTGGTGACTGCTCTGCTCGCAGACTATCTAAAAAGTCTGAAAGGTTTAACCCAGAAACACGAACAAGTTATCTCAGGTCACAGAATCAAGGGCAATTTAAGTTGTGCTTCTTATCGGCTTATCTTTTTGTCTTGAAAGTTGATCTGCAACTTGTGTTAGTGATAACTAATCACTTGGGAACCTCCTTTGAGTGTGTTTACAGGAAAAAATGAGGAAGAGCTCAGTACGAGGGCAAGCTCTACAAAATCCAACCAACTTTGAAAGGCATGGAGTTAGGAAAAGAAACGGTACTTCAAGGGAACAATGGGACTGTGGGTGTGGGTGGCATGGAAACCCCCTCCCCCCCGTAAGGCCCATCACCACACGTCAGGACTGCAGCTACCAAATAAATAAATAATAAATAAATAAATAAATAAATAAATAAATAAGTAAATAAATAAAGCTCAGGGAAACTTTAGCTCCAGTCCGCTCCATGAAAATGAAAATACAGCTTTTCCTCAGTGAATCCCCAATAATCTGAGTATTGAAATTGCACAGAGGAGGGATAACACCTGAGTGGCTCAGTTGGTTAAGGAACCAATGTCGGCTCAAGTCATGATCTTGCAGTGCGTGGGTTTGAGCCCCACATTGGGCTCTGTGCTGACAACTTAGAGCCTGGAGCCTGCTCCAGATTCTGTGTCTCTCTCTCTCAAAAATAAGTAAGTATTTTTTAAAAATTAAAAGAAATTGCACGGGACCTCCTCACTTTGATACACTACCAAGACCATACATAGAGTCTTCAAGAAAGCCTGTATTTGCTCATCAGCAGGATCCCATACGCGCTACCTGTGCTAAACCGGCAACAGTCTCCACTCCGCGTCCAGCGAAATGCTACAAGAGCAGGCCGGGGGGCCTTCCTGATGGATGTAGGCCTCCAGGGGCACATACATCCTAATGCAGTTGCAGACTCCAAGAGAAGACTGGAGACAAACATCTGAATGATTAGGGGGCTGGAAAGCCTTATGTGACGTAGCACGTCCCAACTGCCAGCACCTAGAACTCCAATCTCTCCCCTCACGCCATCCTGGGGCATCCAACCCCCTTCTTCACAGACGAACTTGTCCTTGTGATAAACTGTATTATTGTTCAAAACACTCACAGCCTCTCCTCATGGAAACATTCTTTTTCTCCACCCCACTGGCATCAAGATAGTCCATGTGACTTTCTTTGGCCAATGAAACAAAGATGGAAGTTTCACAGGAACACTTCTAAGTAAAAGCTTTAAGAGTCATTGTCTGCTGGGGAATCTGGGTGGCTCAGTCAACTAAGCATTCAACTCTTGATTTCAGCTCAGGTCATGAGTTCACGGTTCGTGAGATCCAGGCTTGCGATGGGTTCTGCACAGTGCAGAGCCTGCTTGGGATTCTCTCTCTCTATCTCTCTCTCCCTCCCCCACTCATGCTCTATGTCTCTCTCTCTCTCTCAAAATAAATAATTTTTTTTAAGTCATTGTAGGGCACCAGAGTGGCTCAGTCAGTTAAGCGTCCAACTTTGGCTCAAGTCATGATCTCACGGTGCATAGGTTTGAGCCCCACGTTGGGCTCCGTGCTGACAGCTCAGAGTCTGGAGCCTGCTTTGGATTTTGTGTTTCCTTCTCTCTCTCTCTGCCCCTCCCACACTCACACTCTGTCTCTCTCTCTCAAAAATAAACATTAAAAATTTTTTTCTTAAATAAATAAGAGTCATTGTATGCTTATGGTATGTGACTATGCTCTCTCTTCTCTGTGCCTTAAAATCTTTGATATGTCAAATGGGTGCAGCTCTGTTAGCCTGGTTCCCAGAGTAGGTAAGTAGTGGGCATAATTACAGCTGACCCAAAATAGACGAGAAATGTGAGCTATAAAACTCCATGGTAGTAAGTCAGAGACTCTGGGGTCAACTTGTTACTGAAGCATATCTTAGGATGAACTAACTGATACACCACTCTATCCCTGCTTTCCTAGTTGGAGAGCCACTTAACACCAACAATCATTTCTTCCTAGAAGCTCTGGGGCCACTCTCTGTATTCTCAGAGATGGAAAAGCTGATCTGGGTCCATCTTTCTTACTGAAGTGGAGAGAGTTCCTTTACTCTCCTTTGGATCAGACAATTTGAATCAAGGTCTGATAGCAGGAATAGCGAGCTGATTCTTTGCCCCTTCCTTCTACTCAAGATTACCACAGACCTACATCAAAAACCAGCTCCCTAAGGCACCCGGGTGGCTCAGTGGGTTGAGCGTCTGACTTCAGCTCAGGTCATGATCTCAGGGTTCATGAGATCGAGCCCTGCATCAGGCTCACTGCTGTCTGTGCAGAACCCACTTCAGATCATCTGTACCCCTGCCTCCACCCTTCCTCTGCAGATGCTCTCTCTCTCTCAAAAATAAACAAAACATTAAAAAAAAAAAAACCCTCTCCCTTTCTTCCTACATGTCACACGGCTTCTGCCTGTGGTGGCAGGCTAGGGGAAGCCATCGACAGGTTCACCTGCAGAAAACAAAGTTAAGTCTTCAGACAGCATCCAGAAAATGACAAGACAGGAAATCCCTTCTTCCTGTCAATCCTCCAGGGCTTTGGTTTCTCAAGCCTCGCATAACGAATCTTACAGTTTGAGTAACACTGTCTTCCAAGAATCCAGGATTCCGGCTGTTATTCACAGTTCTACCCTTGACGACAAGCATAGTTGTCGCTGGCAATGAGACGCAGGCATCTGTTTTCTGAATGGCGGATGAGCGGTTACTTGGGGACCTTTGCAAACCTACCACTTGCTAAGGATCGGGAAGCCTTGGAGGGAAATAAAAATACGGGGGTAGCGGGGGGAAGAGGGGCAGAACGGTCAGGAGGCAGCAGTCATGACAACAGGACCATTATTGTCATTAAATACGAGAGCTGACAAGGTCTTGCCGGATGGCACGTGGCATTCTAAGCTCCCCACAGGCATTAATTCTTTGGGGATTCCGAACTTACCTGGGAATAAGGTACCATTTATTACCTATGCTTTAAGAGTGACAAAATACAAGATGAAAAAGGTAACCTGCAAAGACTCATAACTGAGCGGAAGGTTTGGAATTTGAATGCAAGTCGCCTAATATCAGAGCCCAAGTCATTCCTTGATACTGCCTGAGATTAAAACCACAAATAAATAAAACTGCTTGGGAAGTCCTCTAGATCTAGAATCTTCTTTCAAGGAAAGCAGCATGGATAAAATGGAAACACACATAGTGTCGAGATGGTTTTTGTTTGGGTCCCAAGAGTGGCACTTTTTGACTTTGTGATCTTGACCACCCCACTTAATCACTGCCTGAGAGACGTTACCTCTTTTATAGAATGATAACGATTCTCACTTTGTAAGATTTTGATGAGGACAAAAAATGGCAATAGATGGAAACAACAACCATAAACTCTGAAATGCTAAGTCAGTGTCACTTCTAATAACTCATGTTTGCAGTGCCATAACTGGGTGCTCAGTGGTAAGCATGAGCTGAGATTGACCAGCACTGTTAGACCTAAGACAGGAAATCTGATTGTAACATCAAATCCTACGCATCCGGTTTCTTCTAAAGTGGAATCGCTTGTAGCAGACCCACACTCCCACCAAGCAATGAAAAAAGCCAATAACATCTCAAAATTCATCTGTTTGAAAGCATCAGTGTGTCTCTACGGCAGCCAGAATTTAAAATTCAGAACCCAGAGGGAAGGAAAGCTCACAAAAATAAGCCCGATTGTTTGCATGCTGATGTTTTCCACAGGATATTTGTCAAAATTATTGGCACAGGTTAAAAAGCTGGAAGAATAGGCAAAGGCAATCGTTATGAAAGAGAGAAACCAGCAGAGACAGAGGCAACTACATGGGGCTTGGGTTAAAATAAATTGGGGGTTAGGGATGCCAAGTTAACTAGAACTTGAGAAGCAAAAATCAGAGACAGAAGGAAAGAACAGAGAAGAGAGACGAACATTCAGCACCACGTCTCCTCTTGAAGCATTGTCTAGGAATGGTCACAGGGCAGGGACCTAAGGAACTGAACTAACAGGGATAAAAGAAAAGCTCTAACAGTCTTACGGTGCTAGAAACACAAAACTCAGATGTGAGGATCTGTCACTGAGAAGAGTTCTGGGACATGCCATAGGCTCTAAGTTGGGACACAAAGAAGGTGAGACCCTAAGACTGAGGTTGAACACAAGATAGACTGAGCCCTTCGAGGAATGTACTACAATCTCAAGTCTGCTGTATCCACAATGGTAGGAGATGATCTGTCCCGTCACTCACCGTAGGAAGGAGTGACTCTTCCCTGAAAAACAAGAACACCAACACCATCCACAGTTTTTACCGTTTAACCTTCATAATGTCCAACTTCCAACCAAAATTACCAGGCATATCAAAAAGTAGTGCAATTGGGAGAAGAGACAAATAATAAAAAGGGACCCACAAGTGACTCACTTATTGGAGTTAGGAGACTCGGACTTTAAACTTTGATGAGGATGGTCAGGGTAACAGATGAGAATCTGATAGCAAAATTGAAATAGAGAATAAGAAATTCTAGAACTAAAATCTATAATAACTCAGTAAGAACTCAAAGACACACAAAAAAAGTATGAGAGGGATATATGTAACACTTGAAAAAGGTTTATCATATGTAGAATTTGGGTCCTACAGAAAAAAATACGGAGAAAGGAAGCAGATCAAGATACAAATAGACAGTAGCTCAGAATTTTCTAAAATTGGCGAATGACATCGAGGCATGGATTCAAGAAGTGATACAATACCCTACAAAGAAAATTACACCTAAGTAACTCACATATAAACTGTTGAGATGGAAAAAAAAAAACAAAAATTTCAAACTTGGGGGCAGGGAGGGATGGACATGTATCCTTAAAGGAGCAAAAATTAGGCTAACAGCTGATTTTCCACTACAATGCTGGAAGCCAGAACATGATGGAACAGCATAAAGTGGAGAAGGAGACTCCAACCTAAAACTCTAAACTCAAGACAAAACATTTTTCACTAGCAAAGGTGCAATGAAAACATTTCCCAACAGACAAAAACTCAGAGAGTTCACTGCCGGCAGACCCGTGCCAAGGAAATACTATAAGGAATGATTAAGAAAGGAAGAAAATGATCCCAGAGAGAAACACGAATGCAGAAAGGAATTTTAAAAGCTTAAGGGTGAGAATGAATTTAATGAAACACTGAATGTACACAAGAAGTAGAATAATTTTCTAGTGTAAAAATTATATGTAGAATTAAAATGCATGAAAAGCATAACACAGAAGACTAGAAAGAACAGGGGAAGTTAACAACTTCTGTATCCCTACTATTATTTGTGAAATGATTAATAATAAGCTGTAATATTCAAAGACTCATGTTTTTTAATGTTTATTTATTTAAAATTTTTTTAAATGTTTGTTTATTTTTGAGAGAGAGAGAGCATGAGCAGGGGATGAATAGAGAGAGAAGGAGACACAGAATCCAAAGCAGGCTCCAGGCTCTGAGCTGTCAGCACAGAGCCTGATGCGGGGCTTGAACCCAGAAACTGTGAGATTATGACCCAGGCCGAAGTCAGATGCTTAACCGACTGAGCCACCCAGGCGCCCCGATGTTAATTTATTTTTGAGGGGAGTGAGGGGCAGAGAGAGGGAGAAGCAGAATCCAAAGCAGGTTCCAGGCTGCCAGCACAGAGCCTGACCCAGGGCTCAAACTCACGAGCCAAGCTGTGAGATCATGACGTGAGCTGAAGTCAGACACTTAACCAACTGAGCCACCCAGGTGCCCCTCAAAGATTCGTGTTTTATTTTATTTTTGGTTTTTTTTCATGTTTATTTATTTTTGAGACAGAAAGAAAGAGAGAAAATGTGAGTGGGGGAGGGACACAGAGAGAGAGGGAGACACAGAATGTGAAGCAGGCTCCAGGCTTTGAGCTGTTAGCACGGAGCCTGACACAGGGCTCAAACTCACGATATGACCTAAGCCAAAGTCGAATGTTTAACCAACTGAGCTACCCAAGCACCCCTCAAAGATTCATGTTTTTGTCCCTAGGGAACCCCTATAAGAATGCACAAACTAACAGGAAGCCATAATGGAATAATTTTTTAAATGTTCAACTAACCAAAAAGGACACACACACACACACACACACACACACACACAGCACTGGGAAAAAAAACAAGTAAATGTTTATATAAAACTTGCAACATATCAGCAGTTACATTAAACATAAATAATCTAAATGCACCAACTTAAAGTATCAAAATGAATTAAAATAGAACGTTACATATTGATTTTATAGAAGACATAGCTTTAATTTAAGAACAAATAAAGGTTGACAGTAAGGGCTTGGCAGAAGTCACACCTTGCAAACACAACACAAAAGAAAGTCAACGCAGCGGTGTGTGCATAAGGCAAGGCGGTCGTTGAAGCGACACCTCACTGAAGATAAAGAGCTTTGCACGCCAATAAAACGGTCCGTCCTCCCGAAGACAGAAGCCGTCTAAATGTGTCCACAACGAATGGCATCACATCAAACACACAGAGCAAACAACGATGGAGCTACAGGAAGTAGGCAAAGCCACAGACACAGGAGAGGACTTTCACAAATGCTCCCAGTAACTCACAGTAACTGGTGAAACAAACAGAACAAAACACCAGAATGGTTTTTAACCTCAATAGCATTAACAGTATTTACCGAATTGAAATATACAGAATGGGATGCCGAGCAATTACATCATACACGAAATATTGAAGTCTACGTGACCATTTATTAAAATTCATCATATCCTGTATAATAGGGGGGCACATGCACCCCAATGTTTACAGCAACATATCAACAAGAGCCAAAGTATGGAAAGAGCCCAAATGTCCATCGATGGATGAATGGACAAAGAAAGTGTGGTCTATATATACAATGGAGTATCGCTCGACAATCAAAAAGAATGAAATCTGGCCATTTGCAACTACGTGGATGGAACTAGAGGGTATTATGCTAAGTGAAATTAGTCAGAGAAAGACAAATATCATATGACTTCATATGAGGACTTTAAGATACAAAACAGATGAACATAAGGGAAGGGAAGCAAAAATAATACAAAAACAAGGAGGGAGACAAAACATAAAAGACAAACACCGAGAACAAACAGGGTTGCTGGAGGGGCCGTGGCGGGGGAGGGGGGGGATGGGCTAAATGGGTAAGGGGCCTTAAGGAAGACACTTGTTGGGATGAGCACTGGGTGTTACATAGGAGATGAAATCACCAGAATCTACTTCTGAAATCATTACAGCACTACATGATAACTAACTTGGATGTAAATTAAAAAACAAACAAGTAAATTTTAAAAATTACTAAAAAAATTTTAACATATCCTGGATTATAAAGTGAGCCCAAGCAAACGCCATTCAGAGTGTATTATTTGACTACATTAAAATTCAACAACAATTCGATACCAAGAGAAAAACTAAGAAATCAAAAATGTTTGGAAACTAAACATTATACTTGTTAGTAACCATGGGTGGAAAAAAAGCATATTAACATGGAAATTAGAAAATATTTTCCTCTGAATATTAATGAAAATACAATTGGTAGAATGCAGCTAAATTGTTTAGAGGAAAATTCATAATCTAAATGCATCTATTAGAAGAGAAGAAAAGTCAGAAGCAATTATCTAGTTATCTAGCTCAAAAAATTAAGAGCCAAATAAACGACAAAAGGAGAAAGAAAGAAATAATAAACATAAGGGCAAATCTGAGATGCAAATAGAGAAAAATCTAAGACGTATAAGTTGGTTCTCTAAAAAGACTAAAAAGTTGGTACAAAATTGATAAATCCCTCACAAGATGGTTAAGAAAAAAAAAAGAAAAAGCATCAATTACAATCTCAAGAGTGGAAGAAGCAACATCATCCAAAATCCTACAGACACTTAAAAGATAATGGAAGAATATAAAGATTAACTTTCCACCCACCAATGTGAAATTTCAGATTAATGCAAAAAACCTTAGAACACAATTTAGAATATGAGTACAAGAACGAGAAGTAAATCTGAATGGTCCTTATCAATTAGGGAAATTAAAAATACATACATACAAGGTTCCAAATATAGAAATCTCCAGGCCCTGATAGCTTCATCCATGAATTTCTCCAAGCATTTAAGTTACAGTTAACACCAGTCTTATACAAAACCCTCCTGAGCATTTTAAAAAAAAAAAAAAAAAGGCTATTTCCCAGCTTGTTTTGCGAGGTCAGGATTAATGTAAATGCAACCAAAATCTGGTATGATGAGTACAAGAAAGGAAAGTTAGCGAACCATCTCTTTCATAAATATGGATGCAAATACGCTAAATAAAAGTTGCCAAATGTCAATTACCAACTGTCAATGTCCCAGCAATTAATGTTATGATACATACCAATATTTTTTAAAAAATCAACATAAATCACCATACTAACAGAAAAAAGAGGGAAAATCATATCAAAAGATGTATAAAAATCATCTGATAAGATACAATACAATTCATGATCATTTGCAAGCATATTATTGACAAAAATGTATTTCCTTTATCTGATAAAAAGCAACTTAAAAACCCTACAGCAATTACCATAATCAAATTTGAAATGTTGGAAGTTTCTTCTCTGAAATAAGAAACAAGACAAGGATGCTTCCTATCCCACTCTTATCCAACAACATACAGGAGATGAAATCCCAGAAGACAAGAAAATGAAATAAGAGGATTAGAAAACAAAAAATAAAATTGTCAATATTCACAGCTCACTGGGTTCTACATACTAAGATCCAAATGAATATAGACACGTTACTAGAAATGAAAGTGAATTTGGACAATATCCAAAAAATAGATTGTACTTTTAGATACTAGTAAGAAACAACTATAAGATGAAAAAGTTTTAAACCTACCATTTGCGGTATCATCAAAAACTAAGGACCAAATATAACAAAAACGTGCAGGACCTCTGCACAGGAAACTAGGAAACATTGACATAAATTAAGACATTTTAATACATGGAAGAATTTAAATAAAGATGCTGATTTTTCCCACAAATTAGGCATTGGATTTGATGTCATTCAAATCAAAATCCAAGGACTTGTTTTTGTGCAAATTGATACATTTTTAAAATATATATGGAAATATGTCAGACCAACTAAAGACAAGATAATCATGAAGGAAAAGAGCAAACTCTTAAGGGCTTAGACTTCCAGATAGCAAGAGTTATTATAAAGCTATAAGAACTAAATTGGTGTGAAACTGATTCAGGAACAGGCAACAATCCAACAAGACATAATAGAGTTCAAAACAGACCCACAAATATACAATCACATCATCTGTGACAAAGGTAGCATTACATAACCATGGAGGAGAGTAGACTTGTCAACAAATGGTCCTATGTTATCTGGATACCCCATCAGAGAACAAAACAATGACAACAAATAAAAGAAACAATGGATCTTCACCTCTACTTCACCAAAAAACTCCAACATATATGACCCAGAGCTCTAAGTTTGAAAAATAAAACAACATACCTGTAAGAAGAAGGCATAGACTGTTTTCATGACCCTGAGGTAATATCTTAATTTTTAAGTGGGATGCGAAAAGCACTTATTATAAAGAAAGGTACTGGTAAACTAGGCTATGTAAAGTTAACTCCTGTTCACAAAGACGATATGGAAGAGACTTGCTCAAGACATATTCAACACATATATCCAACAGGGGACTTTTATCCAGAATATATAAAGATCACCTATAAATCAGTAAGAAAAAAAAGCAAACCATTAAAAACAATGGTTAAAGTGGTGCCTGGGTGGCTCAGGGTGCTGAGCATCCGACTCTTGATTTCAGCTTGGGTCATGATCTCATGGTCGTGAGATTTCCACACTGAGCGTGGAGCCTGCTTGAGTCTCTCTCTCTCTCTCTCTCTCTCTCTCTCTCTCTCTCTCTCTCTCTCTCTCTCTCTCTCTCTCTCTCTCCGTGCCCCTCTCCCCGACTTGCACTCTCTCTAAAATTTAAAAAAAAAAAAGCTCAAAAAAATGTGAAATGCAATTCACAAAAGAGTACAGCCAAGTGCTCAGTTAGTATGTGAAAAAGTGCTCCATCTTGCTGATAATCAGAAAAATGCTAGTTAGGGGCGCCTGGGTGTCTCAGTCTGTTAAGCATCCAGCTTTGGCCCAGGTCATGATCTCATGGTTCATGGGTTCGAGCCCCGCGTCAGGCTCTGTGCTGACAGCTAGCTCAGAGCCTGGAGCCTGCTTCGGATTCTGTGTTTCCCTTTCTCTCTGTCCCTCCCCTGCTCATGCTCTGTCTCTTTCTCTCTTTCTCTCTCTCTCTCCCTCAAAAATAAACAAACATTAAAGAAAAAAGAACAATGCTAGTTAAGACCACAATAAGGTACACTACAACCACCAACAAAAGATAAAAATTAACACAACTGACGATTCCTAGTGCTGGTAAAGATGCGGGGCACCTTCAACTCTCAGGCACTGCTGGTGGGAACTTAAACTGTTGGCAGCAAATTTCAGAAAACTGTTTACAGTTTTACCTAAATTTGAAGCTAAGTCAACATTATGACCAAAGAACTCCACTATTTAGAATACGGTCAACAGGAATGTATATATATGCTCCCCAAAGGAACATTCAAGAATGTTCACGGTAGCACTGTTTACCAATAACAAAAACCCAGAGTCGTTCCAAAATTCATCCATAGTAGAATGGATACACTATTTCCGGCATGCCTGTGTAAGGGGATTCTACGTAGTGATGAAAAAGGATGAGCTACAATTCGAATGTATCTCACAAATAATATGGGGCTAATGAAATCAGATACAAACCCATATACTTTATGATTCCATATATATAAAGTTCAAATAGACCAAGTTCATCTGTGATAATATAAGCCAGGAGAGTCCTGGGGACTGGCAGGGAGAGATGGAGACGTACACAAGTGGGTGCCTTCTATTTCTTGATCTGCAGGGCAGCTACCAGGTACAGTCACTTTGGGACAATTTATCACACTTACACTTAAGATTTGTCCACATCACTGAATGTGTTATATTTCCATTGAAGATCAACTTTTAAAAATTCAGTTGGTTGAGTGTCTGACTTCTGTTCAGGTCATGATCTCGCTGCTCATGTTGGGCTCTGGGCCGGCAGCTCAGGGCCTGGAGCCTGCTTCATATTCTGTGTCTCCCTCTCTCTCTGCCCCTCCCCCACTCATGCGCACATTCTCTCTCTCTCTCCCTCTCCCTCTCTCTCTCTCTCTCACTCTCTCTCACTCTCTCTCTCACATATACATAAACATTTTTTTTAAAAAAATTTTAGTCCAGTTCTGGAGCACCAGGTTGGCTCTGTGGAGCATGTGATTCTTAATCTCAGGGTTGTAAGTTTGAGCCCTGTCTTGGGTATAGGAATTACTTAAAAATAAGACCTTAAAAAATCCAGTTCTACTTACTATTATCTTTTCATGAGATTAAAAACAAAGTCTTTGGATCCGGGTTCTTTTATCAGTAAAGTGATAAATCGGAACAAAATCAATCCTTTGTGGCTGCCACTTCAACTTCTGATGGAAAACACCCATGCCCTCATTCCCAGACCAAGAATTTCACATAAAACTGATCCCTCCCTCCTCAACCCCCATGACCTGGACCTGGCCAATCAGAGTGTTCCATCTCCTGGCCACATCATTGATTGGCTAAGTAATGAGCATGTAACCAAAAGAGACCAGTGATTTGAGAACAGCTTTTTTGACAGAATTATGTGATAAGGACAGCAAACCTGGCCATTGAGATTGAAAAGGAACTAGTGACCATTATCCTTGGCATCACGATCACATCTGAAATTCTGCCTGAAAATAAAGAAAAAACAGAAAACAGCAGAAACGATGATGATGATGATACACAAAAAGACAGACAAGTGATAACAGATAGAGCCACACGCAGACAATACATAAATAATAGATGGACAGAGAGAAATGAGATAAATTGATGATTCGCAGAGGCTGACTTGTAATGACAGATTTTAGAGAACGTGAATACAGTCCCATCCAGTCCTAGACTTTCCAACTGTGTAAGCCAGTAAACTCCCTCCTTGGCTTGAAGCAGGTAAGTCAGGTTTTTATCATTTGCAGCCAAGAGCCCTGACTTAAAATTTCCAAGGGCACTTCTAGCACTTAAGTCCTCGGCTTAGCCAGTGCATTCCAAATTTCTCCGACAAAGCATCCCTTACCGGCTAAGGAGAACAAACAATACACTTAAAAGTCCAACCCTTCCACTACTTTTTAGAAATCGAAGCCAAAAAGCATGTGAATTCTCTAACCTGCTCTGTGATTTTTTTTTTGTCTTAACACAAAAATATTTCCTCGGGGGGCACCTGGGTGGCTCAGTTAAGAGTCCAACTTCGGCTCAGGTCATGATCTCACAGTTCATGGGTTCCAGCCCCGCGTCAGGCTCTGTGCTGATTGCTCAGAGCCTGGAGCCTGCTTCAGGTTCGGTGTCTCCCTCTCTCTCTCTCTTCCCCTCCCCTCTACCTCTTGTCTCTCTCTCAAAAATAAATAAATAAACATTTCCCCCCCTCTGAATTGTTGGGTAAAATCAACAATCCAAGGAGAGGCATCACATTATTCTAAAAGTTCCTGAACCATGTGCACACTCCTTTGTGCTCCTATCGACAACGTCTCCTCATTTAAAAGAACAGGCTCATGGAAGGGGTGAGGGACTCAAATGCACACAGGGGTCAAGCAGGTAGGTCAAAGGATGCAGGAGAGAGAACAGAAGGCTGTCGGGGGCAGGCCACTGCCACTCGGCTCCAGAATAAATTCCCACGCAAGCAAATACTTCCCAACCTGAGTCAGGTCTCGGCAAAACCACGCCCCCCACCTCTGATTCTGAACACACGCGATTCGGTTTTTCCATCTAAACTACAGGTAATTACTTACACTGTTGCTGACATCCGTTCTCCAAATACCCCTTATTTGTCTTCTTCTACAAGATCCTTCTTTCAAATAGAGATAAGGCATAGAAGCTTTGGTATATATTTACTTAGTGAAACCATATTATACTTTCTGAAAATCAGATGGCTTTATCTGTGCAATCTCTAGAAGGAAAATTACCCTCTCCAACTGGTATACTCACATTTCATGTGACATTTTTAACAGCCTCAAAGTTTCCACCTCAACCAGCAATGTCTGAATTGCTTTTAATTTAGGGACTAAAAAGAAGAGAATCATCTGGCAGCTCCTTCCTGACATTTGTCGGAGGTCGGGCTCTCCCATGAGAATTTGGCGTTCGTAAAAGTAATTTTTTCCATTTCCGCCACTGAGAAGATACCCTTACCGCGTGGTCCCGTGCCACCACTCTGGAGGTAGATACCAGCCTCTGAAATAACAGGGTGCTTGGGTTTGGTGCCTTTTTTTTTTTCTATACAACTTAATGTAATGAGGAATTTGACTTGAACTTAGTCAAGAAAGGAAAAAATTAATTTAAAATCTGACATCAGTGACCTTTACAATTATGTATTGTGGTTCTTAAATAAGGGCAGGCATGTATGCAATGGTTTGCCTGATTTACTCGTAATAAAATGTACTTTCTGGGGAACAAGATCACACTGCTCAGCGGAGCCCACTGTGAAGTCAAGAGCAAAGTGTGATGGGTCTATCCTGAAAGAGAAAAGAGCTGTCTTCTCTGCCACCCAAAGGTCCTCTACTATTTTACTTACAAATAATTTTGGAATAATAACAATGGGAATAATGATAAGGATCTAGGTAACTAGACTGAGTACTTACTGGAACATCGGGCTAAGGGAAGCATGTGCATTTTTTATGTAATCCTCCTGACTCTTTAGGGCAGGTTCTGACCATCTCCCTCTCACTCGAGAGCACACAGAGGCTCATGGGAGTGAATGGAAACTCCCAGAAGCTGCAGAGACTGAACTCCAGACACTGCTCTTAACCACTCAACCATTCACTGGCTACAAATCTGGAGGGCCCTTCAGAAATCAGCTCCCCAACCTTAATTCTTACAGTCTCACCAGCTTCCTAATCTTTCCCCCAAATCTGACCATTTCCTGGTCTTCCCCAGCTCCGTGAACCTTCCCCACCTTCCGTTTAGCTGTTCGAGCCGGAAATTCAGGAGAGATCACGGATTCATATCCTCCATTCTCCCGCCCCGCCTACGTCCAATGCCACTCCAAGATGGGCTCCATCTAGGTCTTTGATAGCAACTATACCAATTCATTTCCCTACATCTCCACCAACACTGGCCTTGTCCTAACCACCAGCAACTCCCCCGAATACTGTTCCAGCTTCCCCCTTCATTCTGGTCTGTGTCCAATCTGCAACCACACGACCGAGTGATCTTTTAGAAATGCAAACGCCACCCTTCCCGCTCAGAATCTTTTGATGTTTGCCCAATACCCTCTGAATAAAGACTGGCATCCCCATGGTCTAACAGGCACAGACCTCCCCTCCACTTCCGCCTTCTTGTCTGTGGTTCAACCACACCAGACTTCAGGTTTTTTGAAACTCAGGCTTCCTTTTTATATTTCAATTTTTTAATATTTATTTATTTTTGAGAAAGAGAGAGACAGAGCATGAGCAGGGAAGGGGAGAAAGAGAAGGGGAAACACAGAATCTGAAGCGGCTCCAGGCTCTGAACTGTCAGCACAGAGTCCGATGTGGGGCTCAAACCCACAGACCGCGAGATCATGACCTGAGCCGAAGTCGGACGCTCAACCGACGGAGCCACCTAGGTGCCCCTCTCGGGTCTCCTCCTGATCACAACCGCTGTACCCACTGCTCCCTATTGCCCAGAATTCTCTTCCTTTCTTCTTCACCTGGTTAAAATCTGTTCACCTTTCAAACTCTGGCTCATCATCACCTCCTGAAAGAAGCTGAGACAGGGAAGTTTGGACCAGGTCAGACCCCTCTCCTAGAACGATGCACCTGTCACTGGAAACACAAATTGGAACTGCAAGGAGGTAACTGTGTGTGTGACCTAATGAACAATGGGCCGTTTACTGGACTAATGGGAAACAGACTCTTTCTGAATGCCTGACATTTCAGCATTAACAAACACTCAGGCGCAGGTTGGTGAAATGGTAAGTGCACGTGCTTCAAGGTCAGGGGCCTGACTTTGAACCCCGCCTCCACTAACCTGCCATGCGACCTTGAACAAAACGCCTGAGCTCCCCGGTGCTCAGTCTTCTCATACACAGAGTGAGAAAGAATGGTGCCAAGGCCTCCCCTTACCAAGGTTGCTGTGATGGGTAAATGCGGCAAAGACGTAAAGGTCCCCGACTTGCGGCTCCTCCCATGTGGTCGGGAGTCAACCTGCATTTGCTAGAAACTTACTTATGAAAATACGGATTGATTTTCAAAAAAATATTGTTGAGTAAAAAAGCAAATTATAGGGCACCTGGCTGGCTCAGCTGGACACACATGCAAATGTGAATCTCGGGGTCCTGAGCTCAAGCCCCATGGGGGGTGTAGAGATTACTAAAAAAAGAAACGTAAAAAAAAAAAAAAAAGCACATTGCCCAGCCATACCTACAATACAGTATCACTGATGCTTAAATACCCACTGCACATCACTACAGAGCACACAGCTACAGGGTGGAGGACCTGGAATGATGTCGTTCAAGTACACTACAGGGCTTGAGTTTGAGCAGCAGGCCATGGTGGAGGGGGGGACGGAGCAGAGGGAAGGGGACCCTGGCCTTCCATGAGGCACATGCTGGCACTCGGAAAAACAGAACACAGTCAGATGCGGGGTACCTGGGTGTTTCAGTCGGTTAAACGTCCAGCTTCAGTTCAGGTCACAATCTCGCAGTTCATGGGTTCGAGCCCCGCGTCAGGCTCTGGGCTGACAGCTCAGAGCCTGGAGCCTGGTTCAGATTCTGTGTCTCCCTCTCTCTCTCTGACCCTCCCATGCTCGTGCTGTCTCTCTCTGTCTCTCAAAAATAAATTTAAAAATTAAAAAAAAAAAGAACACAGTCAGATGCATGTAACAAGTAACCAATCACTGTGGCCAACCCACCAGGCTACGAGCCTCCTTCTGTCCAGGTGATCACAGACAGCCTCTATGCCCAAAACCATGCCTCCATTAGCAAGAACGACCAACAGATAAACACTAAATGAATAAAATCATACATCTTAAAAAACAAATAAGGAAGAGGTGCGTGAGTGGCTCAGTCATTGAGCATCTGACGTTGGCTTAAGTCACCACCTCACGGTTTATGGATTCAGGCCCCACATCTGGCTCTCTGCTGTGAGCACAGAGCCCACTTTGGATCCTCTGCCTTTTCTCTTTCTGTCTCTGCCTTGCTCACTCTCTTTCTTTCAAAAATAAATAAAACATTTTTTAAAAGACAAACAAAGGGCACCTGGGTGGCTCAGTTGATTAAGCATCTGGCTTCAGCTCAGGTCATGATCTCACGGCTCATGGGTTTGAGCCCCATGTCGGGCTCTGTGCTGACAGCTAGCTCAGAGCCTGGAGCCTGCTTCAGATTCTGTGTCTCTCCTTCTCTCTGCCCCTCCCCTGCTTGCTCTCTGTCTCTGCCTCTCAAAAGTAAATGAGCATTAAAAATAAATTTAATAAAAAAAATAAAAAAGACAAATAAAGGAGACATAATGATAGAACAAAGTACTTTAAACGTACTTAATAAATCTAGTCACCAAATTCATTCAAAATCTCTGAAATCTATAGAAGATCTAGAAATGGATGGGGATGAGGGCTGTATAACACTGTGAATGTACTTAACACCGCTCTGAATTGGACTCTAAAATGGTGAAACGGGGGCGGGGGGGCATGGGAGGCTCCGTTGGTTGAGTGTCAGGCTCGGATCATGACCTCCCAGTTCACGTGATTGAACCCCATGTCAGACTCTGCACTGACAACATGGAGCCCTCCTGGGATTCTCTCTCTCCCCCTCGCTCTGCCCTCTTCCTCCCCCACTGCAGCCCCCTCTCTCAAAAGAAAACAAAATAAACATTTTGGAAAAAAGAAATTTGGGCTTGAACTCAAGTGAAAAATGGTGAAAACAGTAAATTTCACTGATGTGTATTTTACCACCACAACAAAAAAGTTCATACGTCTCTCTCCTCCAAGTGTAAAACAGTAGCAACCTGAGTGCCCATATTACCACAAATTCTTTATTAATCTTATTTTTCACTGCCGCCTCGTCCTATCCTTCCATATCGCCCATTTCTCCCCAAAAGTGGTTTCCAGTGTCTCAAAAGCAGAGAGCTGTCAGGATGCCACAGGCACAGAAATGCTACAATTGGCTTGTTTACCAAAGCTCTGGCGGAAAGCAAAAAAAAATGTGATTTTCGGTGACAACCACCATCAACGGAGCGGATGTTAAAAACAGGGGACAGGAGAGCCAAACCCCCATGGATCTAACTGCAGAAACTGTAAATACAGGCAATCATCAGTCGCTTCAAACCCAGAGCCATTCTGGAGAAGTATCAGAAGGTCTGGAAGAGGAGTCACAAGCTATAAATAAAAGCAGCGGTGAGTTAAAGAGATAATTAGATCAGCAAAAAGAAACACAGTGGAAAATTGAAAAGAATCCTTTCGCTAACGAGGACATCTTCGAACATGTCTGCAATCTACAAAATATGAAGGGGGAAAAAAACGGAGTCCCTGTGATGTGAGAGACTGGGAGCAAGGCAGGCTGGCTAAGTACCCCCACCCTCCTTTTTTTTTTTTTTCAAAGAAAGGGGCGAAATGGGGTAGATTAGGTTTTCTTTGTGTTAAGTAGGGAAGGAAAACGCTGTCACCAAGCAAGCACTTGACAAGAAACAGACAAGCTCTCGCCGTACAGAACTAAAATGTAGGAAAAGTATTTTCAAACAACGAAGCCAGTAGAGACCGTTTGATTTCATACACTCTTGTTTGCAAAAATACACAAATCCACTTTATTTTAACCTACCTGGACCTTCTAATTGAATAAAACCTCATTAATTCTCAAAGAGGTCAGAACATTAACAAAAGTCAGTATTTGATTTGCTTGCATGGGATTATCCCTTATTTGTATTAAAGAACCACGGGCTCTCCATGTCGCTGCAAGGCGCATTCTTCTTTAACTAATCTGGTGCTGCTTTAATGAAGTTTGCTTCCAAATCGTCCTCAGATGCCAGAGATGTCAGCAGACAGAGTATGCCCGTAACCTGATCAAGTGTAAAATATTTTTCTTATAAATTGAATTCCAAACTACACCGTTAAGATCCGACAGTGGAGAAAATCTAAGCGTGAGCTAGAGAGAATTGATGAGAAACACACAGAACGGGCAGGAGGCTGACAGACAGCTGGTGGGAAGGGGCAGAGCTCTGTGATGCAGAGCAAACAGACGCCGGCAAAGAACAGGGGTGTTTCTGGCTGGTGGCTGAGTGTGTGTTTGTTTTTCTGCACGGTTACATTTTTTTATTTTTCTAATCTTATTTTTTATTGTTTTAAGCTTATTTATTTTGAGAGAGAGAGCAAGCAGGGTGGGGGCACCCCGCTTGAGATCAAGAGTCGGACACTTAACCAACCGAGCCACCTAGGCACTCCTCATGGTTACCAGTTTTTAGAGGGAGAAGCAAGAAGGGAGAAAATCCTAGATGAAGATGTCTATGGAGTGTTTTCAGCCACGTACCCCCCCAAAATAAAATAACCCAAAGAGAAGAAAGAATCGTACATTGTCTTTAAACATCCTTATGCAGGCAGTAAAGGAAAACAATAATGCTGAATTCTACATTAAGAGTACAGAGCTGGGGGCCCCTGGGTGGCTCAGTCCGTTAAGCACGTGACTCCTGGTTTTGGCTCAGGTCACAGTCTCAGAGTTTTGTGAGTTCAAGTCCCGTGTCCTCCTCTGTGCTGAAGCACGGAGCTTGCTTGGGATTCTCTCTCTCCCTCTCTCTCTGCCCCTTCCCCACTTGTTCTGTCTCTCTCTCAAAATAAATAAACTTACAAAGAGGGGGTACCTGGGTGGCTCAGTTGGTTGGGTATCGGGCTTTGGCTCAGGTCACGATCTTGTGGTTTGTGGGTTCGAGACCCGCGTCTGGCTCTGTGCAGACAGCTGGGAGCCTGGATCCTGCTTCGGATTCTGTGTCTCCCTCTCTCTCTGCCCCTCCCATGCTCACGCTCTGTCTCTGTCTCTAAATAATAAGTAAACGTTAAAAAAAAAAAAAAGAGTACAGCACTGAGTGGTTAAAACCCTGAGCAACAGGGTCAAGTAACCCAGACTGAGAGTCGACCACACCCCTTTTTGGCTGCACGATCTCGGGTAAGCGATGGGTGCATGCAGGAGAGAGATGACAGCTCCCATCCCCAGAGAGCAGGTGGAGGTGACAGGACTTTGGGGGGCAGCTCATGTGTCCATGAAGCAGACATGAGCCACGTGGGAGCAAAGCTTCTATCAGAACGACAACCTGGAAGGAAAAACAAAGCCTCAAGAGCAAAAGGACAGAAGTGACACCCTGCTCTCCTAACCAAGGGCTGGGAAGAAGCTGGGAGGGACAATGAAGAAATAGGGATGCAATTAAGAGATGCAGTTCATTAGGAGAATTCCTGGTGGAAGAACTCTAGTAATTAGGACTGTGTATGTGCACGGGAATCTCTAAAGAAAACCCCAAAAGCAGCCATGAGAGGAGGGGCCTGCTTGAAACATCTGCCAAAATTCCAGAAAGTGCGGCGAGCAGTTCAGTCAAGTAAAGATGTTCTCACACACACACACACACACACACACACACACACACACACACACCCCTCCTCCTGGCCCCTCTCCAACCCTGGAGAAGGCAGAACCTATGGCTGGTATGAGGAGGAGGGAGGGAGGGAGGGAGGCTGGCCACCCTTTCTTTGTGACGGCAAGCTGCCCCCTAGGTAGCAAGCTCCAGAAACCAAGTTCAAAGTTTTAGCAACGGCTCCGGACGGACCAGATATTTAATTACTGATGTGCAGCTGAGTCTGACGACCTAGAGGGGCAACAGGACCTTCCATTACTGAATAGGTGCCGAAAGGTCGGTAGGCCCTTCCAGAATTTTCATCCTGAGGTCACAACAGAGCCGGCCCACAGAGTAATACTAAAGGGACAACAGGAGACAAAAATAAAGCTACTTTAGGATTACATCAGAAAAATCATGCTCCGTTAACAGAGTGGTTAAATGTTTCAAGGGACAGGGTAATTGTTACAAATGATTGTGTCCACTGGGCATTTCCTGAGTCCCAGTTAATCTCCAGGACAGCACCACAAAGTGGGGGCCGTCATCACCCCATTTTACAGATGACAGAAATCGGATAACTTGCCCAAGGTAATGTGAAGTAGTGGTCATGGGAACTGGCAGAGCTGAGATGTTAAGTCACATTGCCAATTCTTTGCTTCTCCTTCTTTTTTCTTTTATTTAAAAAAAAATGTTAACCTTTATTTATTTTTGACAGACAGAAAGAGACAGAGCGCAGCTGGGGAGGAGCAGAAAGAGAGGGAGACACAGAATCTGAAGCAGGCTCCAGGCACAGAGCCCAATGCAGGACTTGAACCCATGAACCTGAGATCATGACCTGAGCTGAAGGTGGACACTTTACTGACTGAGCCACCCAGATGCTCCTACTTCTCCTTCTTTTGAGATGACTTCAATAATAAGATAAAAATAACAATCATCAATCTATTTAGAGCTTACCATGAGATTTACATGGACTTGCTCAAATTACTCTCTGAAAGATGTTGTGATCACATACGCTAAGGGGTCCAAGATTATCCAGCCTCTTCGAAGACGGACCTGGGATTTGAATCAGACAGTCTGGCTCCAAAGACCGCCCTCCGACCCAGCATGATCCACTGCCTCCCTGAAAGCACTTTATAAACTGTAAAGTGTTTCACGAATGCCAAAAGGGCCGGTGATAGGAAGGTGTCGATGATGACGATACCTCGGCCACATAGGAGGCTAGGACGCGGGCTGACCTACAATAACAGGGGCGCACGTCGGGCGGGGACAAGAGCAAAGGCGGGAACGTGGCACATCCTAAAAGCAGCGAGGCCAGGGCCTGTTCTCACGGACGAACGCATCCACGGGGCAGCCAGGAAGGTGGGTCAAGAAGAGGATTAACAATAAATCCACAAAACTACTGCTGACGCCCGTGCGCACGCTTACCCCCTAGGCCACCGTCGTCACTCACCGTGAGGGGAAATGGAGCCACAGCCAACCCAGGGAGCTCGGAGGAGGGCGGTGGGGGGGAACGCCCCCTTAGGTGACACCAATCTGTGGCTCGCCACACCGCCACGCCAGCTCTGACCCTCGGGCACCGTCCGTCCTCCTCCCACCCGGCAGGATGCCTTCCCTCCCATGGACGGCGCTGGGTGTTGGCACAGTTATTATGGTTTTTACCTCCTGTTCCTCTGCCTGACTTCACGTCGTGAATTGCAAACGAGAAGGCTGGGTGGAAAAAGAAGGTCTCTGCATCTCTGAAGACCGATCCGGACTGGAATGGGCCCGCTCTGAGAAGCTCAAGGAAAGTGGGTTTGGGGCAGGATATCTGAAAAGTGGCCTGCAGCATGGGAGAGACTT